>JBCEWC010007714.1:0-21036 GCA_038996855.1 Solanum aculeatissimum | reverse complement strand
ATTTAAACTTGAAATAAAAAGTCACAATAGACATTTGTGACAATCCATCCCCCTTAAAAAAAACAGAAGACCGGCTTCTTCAGTGATCTTTAAAATTAGGAAACTGGGATTGAATGAATTGATAGTCTTCCCATGTAGCTTCTTCACGTAGCAAATTAGCCCATTGAACCAACACTTGAGTAACAGCTTTGTTTCCCTTTTTGATGATTCTTTTGTCCAAAATTGCCACTGGTTCTATTAAAGGTTGTCCCCCAGAAGAGCAAATTAAAGGATCTATAGTAGCGATCACTTGACTTCCAACCTTCTTCTTGAGTTGGGATACGTGAAAAACAGGATGTATCCTTGTTGTAGAAGGCAGTTCCAGTTTGTACGCGACAGGTCCAATCTTTTGCACAATCTGATATGGTCCATAAAATCTGGATGCAAGCTTGAGACTTTTTCTCAAAGCCATAGATGTTTGTCTATAAGGTTGTAGCTTAAGAAACACCCAGTCTCCTTCTGCAAATTCCCTTTCAGTTCTCTTTCTGTCAGCATACATTTTCATCCTGCTTTGAGCCTTTGCTAAATTCTCTTTTAGTACTTTCGCCATGATCTGCCTTTCTCTGAGAATCTGATCAACATTATCCACTTTAGACTGGGCTATCAACTCAAAAGACAGCTGGGGAGGTTTGTATCCATAGAGTACCTTGAATAGAGACATTTTCAAGGTAGTGTGATAATTGTTATTGTACCAAAACTCCGCTAGGGAAAGCCACCTATTCCATTCTTTCAGTTTATGTCCAGTCATACACCTCAGATAATTTTCCAAGCATCTATTTAGCCTTTCAGTTTGCCCATCGGTTTGAGGATGGTATGCAGAACTGTAGAGCAATTGCACTTGTAGTAGCTTAAAAAGCTCTTTCCAAAAATGGTTGAGGAATATCGTATCCCTGTCAGTAACTATACTCTTAGGTAGGCCATGCAGCTTATAGACACTATCGAGAAACAATCTAGCAACCTGGGAAATAGTGAATGGGTGGGAAAGACTGATAAAATGAGCAAATTTGTTGTACCTATCTATGACCACCAGTATAGTGTCTTTCCCTTCAGACTTGGGTAGACTCTCAATAAAATCCATAGAGATGTGCTCCCATGCTCTCTCAGGTATAGGTAAATGTTGAAGTAAACCTGGATAAGCCACCTGCTCATCTTTACACCTTTGACAGATGTCACACTCTTGAACTATCACCTTCACTTGGTCCAGCATAGCAGGCTAATAAAAAACAGACTTCAATCTTTGATAAGTAGCCCATACTCCTGAGTGACCCCCTAATCCTGTGTTGTGGATTGTAGTGATCAACTGTTGTCTCAACAGTTCTTTCTGTCCTACCCAAGCTTTACCTTTATACCTTAACACTCCTTGCTGCAGGGATATGTTTATTGCTGGATCAGGATTACTTCTCAAGATTGTAATGGCTTGGAGTACTTCCTGATCACCTTCACAGCTAGCCAGTATTTCTTCGATCCATTTAGGTTGTAACTGTGATATTAGCAGAGATTGAGAGTAGTTATTCTCAGCTTGGTTTTCTGCTTTTCTGGACAGGGCATCAGCTACCACATTTTCTACTCCCTTTTTGTAATGAATCTCAAAGCTTAGCCCTATTAATTTGGTTAAGCCTTTGTGCTGCAATGAAGTAGTAATATTTTGTTTCGACAAAAACTTCAAACTAAAATGGTCAGTTTTGATTATGAAGTGTTGTGGGTGAAGGTAGTGTCTCCACTTGTCCACGGCTTGTAGTAAAGCAATCAACTCTTTTTCATAAGTAGACATGCCCTGATGCTTTTTGCTTAAGGTCTGACTCATGAATGTTATTGGCCTTTGTCCTTGCATTAACACAGCACCAATTCCGATATTACAAGCATCTACTTCTAAAACAAAAGTCTTAGTGAAATCAGGAAGTGCCAACACAGGTGCACTGGACATAGCAATCTTCAGTTGGTCAAAGGCTTTATCAGCTTCAGGATTCCATTGGAATTCTCCTTTCTTCAACAAATTGGTTAGTGGTTTACTCAACTGTACATAACCTTGTACAAATTTCCTGTAGTACCCTGTCAATCCCAAGAATCCTCTTAACTCTTTCAATGTCATGGCTTGTGGCCATTCAACCATTGCTGCTACCTTAGATGGATCAGTGCTCACCCCACCACCAGTAATGATGTGTCCCAGATACTCAATTTGAGGTCGACCAAAGTCACACTTGCTTAGCTTAACATACAAATTATTTTTGTACAGCAGCTGTAACACAATCTCTAAGTGTCTTAGGTGGTCTTCCATGGACTTACTGTATACTAGTACGTCATCAAAGAATACTAGTATAAACTTTCTCATTTGATCCTTGAAAATAGTGTTCATTAGGGATTGGAATGTTGCCGGAGCATTGGTTAATCCAAAAGGCATAACCCTGAATTCCCATAAACCATGATGAGTCCTAAAGGCTGTCTTATACTCCTCCCCTACTTTCATCCTTACTTGATGATATCCAGCCCGTAAATCCACTTTGGAGAACACATTAGCTCCAAATAATTCATCTAGTAAATCATCAATCATGGGGATGGGGTATTTGTTTTTAACAGTTAGACTGTTCAACCTCCTGTAGTCAATACATAGCCTCCAAGTTGCATCTTTTTTATTAACTAATAAAGTTGGTGATGCAAAAGATGATTGGCTAGGTATAACAGTGGTGGCCTTCAGCATATCATTGATTATTGACTCAATGGCATTCTTCTGATCATAGAAATACCTGTAAGGTCTCAAGTTGAAAGGTTGAGCTCCTGGAACCAAGTTGATCACATAATCACAAGATCTTTCAGGAGGTAGTTCTGTGGGTTCCTGAAAAATCATATCATGATCCTGCAGTAACGTATTGATAGCAGGATGCACCTCTTCCTTCTTCTTGATCATCATATTTGCATCCACTGCAGCTAGCTCAGCCACCACTTCACAAGTGCCACATTGCAACATCCTTCTCAAGGCCTCAGTATCTACAGTAGTCACCTCAGAATCCTCTGTAATCCCATACAATGTTACCATTTTGTCATCAGCCATAAAACTCAGACTGAGTGGTCTTGTGTGTAAAATGACTGGTGCAACCATGTTAATCCAGTCCATTCCCAGTATCATATCACACCCTCCAACCTTCATTAACCTGAGTCTAAAATAGAATTGTTCATTTTGCATTTTCCATCCAAATGAGGGACTTTCAAACTGGCAGCTCATCAATTGACCATTAGCCACTGTAACCCTCATAGGAGTTTTCATTGGCTGAACAGGTAGCCTCAATAATTTCACAATGTGTGGGTCAATGAATGAATGAGTAGATCCACTATCTATCAAGACTGTCATAGGTAATTTCCCAGCATAGCCCATAATCTTAATAGTGGATTTCCTACCATTAGAAGAGCTCAATCCCAGTAGAGCATTTAAGGACACAACAGCTTGTTCCTCGACTTCCTCTTCTAAGGTTTGAGGAACATCTACAAATTCTTCAGGTTGATCCACCTCCCCATCCACTTCTACACCTTCTATAGCATGTAAGCCTTTTTGTTTACATTGATGGCCAGGGAAATACTTTTCCTTGCATTTGTAACAAAGGCCCTGTTCTCTTAATGCTTCCAGATTGGGTGGTAATGTATTTGGTTTGAAGGGAGCTCGACCCACAAGTCTTTGGTTAGGATAAGTTATCCTTAGATGTTGTGACCTTGGAGAAGGAGCAAGTGGTCTATTAGTAGCAACTTGTGGATTTTTAGGATAGGTAATAGCCAAAGGTTTGGAAGTATTACCGATAAGAGGCCTGTTCGGAGCAAAAGGGACCAGAGCTCAAAATGACTCTTCATAAAGCCTTGCCACTACATAAGCATCCAGAACTGAAGTAGGATTGGCTAGCTTGACCGGGGGTTTTAATTCAGGTCGAAGTCCACTAATAAAGCTAGCAACATAATGAGATTCATTCAATAAGGGATTGATGATAGTCATATAGCTAGTGAGCTCTTCAATTTTTTCCTGATACTGATCCACAGACCCTAATTGTACGAGTTTATTGAACTCGTCAACAATATCTTGTGGTCTAATATTACCAAACCTCCTGCAAAGTTCAGTACCAAACCTCTTCCAAGTCATTATACCTCTATGATTGACTATGCAACTATCAAACCAAATGTCAACCCTCTCACCCAGATGGACAGAAGCATAACTTCTGCTCAGTTATATTATAAAGCTCAAAGAACTTTTCACATTTTTGCAACCAACTCCTGGGATTGGTA
The DNA here is from genome assembly GCA_038996855.1 of Solanum aculeatissimum. Taxonomy (NCBI): domain Eukaryota; kingdom Viridiplantae; phylum Streptophyta; class Magnoliopsida; order Solanales; family Solanaceae; genus Solanum; species Solanum aculeatissimum. The sequence goes on along the minus strand of JBCEWC010007714.1, from coordinate 16,737 downwards.
CCATCGAACTCTGGGAAATTAATCTTTGGCTTAAGTGGTCGCTGTTATGTGATTGAGTCAGGAGTGTGCACCACTGGAGTGGGCAATAGTGGTGGTGCAGAGGAGTATGCTGGATTTCTGAAAAGAGGTGTACTCGAGAACAGGGGAGCTGGTGGAAATGTAAATCCTCTACCAACGTCAAAAGTTGAAGGAGTAAAAGGGGTATGTGAGCCTACCATCGGAGATTTTTCGGTCGACGACTGTCCAAGATCGAGTGCAGGTTGGGTTTCCTGCTGAGATTTCTCAACTGGTGACTGAGTAGGAGACACAGTTTGCTGCCCCAATTTTGAAATGATGAGTTCAAGCTTTTTGTTGGTCTCACGAATCTCAGTGAGCTGACTATGAAAGTGATTTTGGCTCGACTCCATAGCCTCAAATCGTTTGTTCGACTCATCAACAAAGACTGAGAGTTGGCAACGGACAGCTCGCACATCATCCTGTAATGCTTGAAATTCAGGTGATGAAGCCATTGGAGGCAGGGAAGTATTGACTGGAAGCTCTGATACCATTGTAACAAGAGTCTTTATACTCCTATTACTATGATACAGAATAGAGAAGGGAAGAAGAAGAGAATAAGAGAAGAAAGGAATTTCTTGTGATAAATTCTGTAATGAGCTCACTGTAGTACAAGTATAAAATATTGTGCCACAAGAATGTTCCATTTGGACAGCTATCCCACTCACTAACAGACTTAGGGACTAAATGACAATTAAACATAACTACCTTCAAGGACTAAAAGAAATACTGAAAGAACAACTAATAAACATAAGGAACTAAAGTTGACACATTTAAACTTGAAATAAAAAGTCACAATAGACATTTTTGACAGGGTTTCGCGGTGGTGTCCCTGCTGGCAGGGTTTAAGGGGTGACGGGGCTGGTTCCACCGGTAAGGGGGTTGCTGGTGGGGAGGGAGATCGGGTTTGAGGAGAGGGGTGCGGTTGGTTGGAGGATTTTGGTTTGCCAGCGACGGGGGTCGTCGGCAGAGGGTTGGGGCCGAGACTGGTGGAGGGTTGCCGGAGAGGAGGGAGATGGAGGGGGCTTGGGGGTGAGATAGGGGATGGTTTAGAGAGAGAGAGAGAGTGAGGCTGGAGAGAGGGGAAGAAAATGAGACAAGTTTTTAGGGTTTTGGGGGTATTAAGATTAAAAATGGAATTAAAAAAATAAAATAATATAAATCGTTGGATGAAAATAGATTAACGAACGAGATTGATTGTTGAGAAAGTGGGGCGGATCCAAATTAAAAATGGATATTCGGGTTTAATTGGATGAAAATTGAAATTTGAGATTGGGCCAAAAATTGATCACTTTAGGCTAGAATTGAAAGAAATTGTAAAAGAATTGGCTAGAATTGAAATAAATTTCAAGGAATTTGACTAGAATTGAAATCAAAATTGGTAGAAAAGGCTACAAATTGAATAAATTGGGATAAAAGTGAATAGATGTCATTTAATTAGTTACAATACTTATAGAATATATAATATTTTAAATAATAAACTTTACATAAAGAAAATACGCACTATGTGCTAAAAATATTACGAAAAATATTAAACATATTAAAATTATTATTTTTATATTAACAATTGATAAAATGATATATATTAAAATATATTTATAATGTATTTAAAATACGGTATTGATATATTATTAATAATAAAATATAATAAATAAATAAATATTACCTCAAATATTATTATTATTACTAAAATGATTATAATTATAAAAGTAAAAACTAATAATATTATTACTAATAATATAAAAAGTAATTTTAAAAACGAACAAATTTTGAATATTAAAAATATATATATGAAAAATACGCAATTATTGCAAATAAGCCCGTTTATTTTAGAAAGTTTGTAAAAATACCTATTTTAATCAAATGACGATCTAAAATGGGTTTAAGTCAGTCAAAAAATGATGTCAACACTCATCACCTCTACAAGAATGTTCTTGCTTTTGTAAATTTGATTGACTACAACATCATCATTCTGAGTGTTGTCTAATATTTCTACTTCTTCGATGTCATCATTGATTATTGTTTCAATCTCAGGAAAACACAGAGTATCTGTAATGGTATATGATTTGGTTGTATTTTGCACACCCCATTCGTACAAAATTGTTTCCATAGATCTATCGACACACGTTATACACAATAGATACTTTGAGAAGAAGTCCATGTTGCATTTTTTTGGGTCTAAATACACCTGCACGCCCACATTGTTATGTATGTGCACTAATGGGGATTCATTACTAACCTTATATTGTATCACTATTTCATTGATGGTTGTGTCAACACCTATCTGTGAAGCAATAATATCAACTAACCCTTGAAATCCACTTGTTGTATCAAATATAACTCCTTCAATCTTGTAATCCACATACCTACCTGTGTTATTAAACAATCTTAACTTCTATTTTTATCAAAAAGTTATAAATCATATCAAAATAATATTAACAACATATTTTTTATGGTGATCATATACCAACAGGACCCATTGTCAATGCATGAATAATATCAAACCAAACCAAACACTAAATTTATACAAATTGAAGGACCAAAAAATAATAATTTTATTTTAAAAAGGGAAAACAAACCAGTTGCATCCCATTCACCATCATGCTGAATCAAAATTGAGATACAATTCATAATCAAAATTCTACTAAACACGAGATCAACAAGAAAGTATTTTTGAATTTTTATCTTTATTTTTTTCGGTATGTTGTATATACCAAAATCCAATGTCTTTCTTCAATAATTACAACCATTAAATTGAGGAGAGACAAAAAAAACTAATTGAATACGACTTCATTTTTCCATAACCCGTTTTTGCACTTCTTGTTGCATATTTTATGACCTTTCCCCATAAACATTAATGATTCTTCTTATCAACTAATCTCAATAAAGGTTTATTAAATAATTACAACATGTCATACTCCATGCATTAATGGTAGATTTTTAATGTATCTCATTTTGTTTCCAGTTTACGTTTTTTATTTTTATTTTTCATTTTTTTTCGTGTGCTTTCTCTAAGTACCTTGCACATATATAATTTTGTTAAAAAAATATTGACATTGAATTGCAAAAAAATTTTGTTGACACAAACTTATAATTTATGAGCTTAAAATGCATAGAGATATTTTTTCCCTTATATTTTTTTTAAACTCCACTTATAAATTCACACTTAATTATATTATTGTTATTGTCCTTTTAAATTTCTAATTTTATCCTCAACGACATGCCCCTGTAATCAAAGCTTCAGAACATATTTTAGAAGATAGCTTCTGAAAATATTTTGATATGTGACGTAAAGTCTTTTTTACTTGTAAAATTTTGTGACCACTCAAATATGAGAAACTTTAGAGGTATGATACATGAGCTCACAACATGGAGAACCCCACATGTTTGACCATTTCTTATACACACTTCATGTGATTTCTGATTGTACACATGGCCTATACACAAGGACAATTGGCTTTCATTCTTAAGTTCACGTGGAGGATTAGCTATTAAGACACCAATGTCTTAGGTTTTTCAATCACATAAACTGATAAAGGGTGCATTTATGGATTAATAAATTCCCGGTTCATTTGTCGGATATTCACCATATAAACTGATACCAAGTCTTAATTATTTAGGAACCAGTCTACTCAGTCTAACATCCTTCGAACCAAAGAACTGATATGTCCTAATCCTTGTCCATATTGATCTGTTCCTTCCAATTCTTTGTGAATAATGATTTAAGTTATAAATTTAAATTAATATACAATACTTGATGATATAACTGAAAAAATTGGAGCAGTAACATATTATAATTGGTTAAATATCACTAATAATGTAAAAGAATGTTACACTTATTCACGGTTGATGTTTACATAAATTTAATAAATACATGACGTAAGTTTTAAAATAATTAAATCATTATAAGTTAACTATCGTCAATTAATATATGAGTTAACATGATATATTCATCACTCAGTAATGGAGAAACATGCTTTCATGCTTAAGATTTTTTTGGAGGTATGATCTGAAATAATTTCTAAGGCAATGGTGTAAAAGACTTAGGTACGTTCATGATTTAATTAATATGCATTTTCTTGAAGTGCATATAACAATTTATGTGCATTAGAAGAAGCTTTAAGACTATTCTTTTATGTATTTGTTGTTTTATGGAGATGATATATATGTCTATTGATGCTAAAAAAAATGTCACATATTGTATGCTTTAAGAAACAACTAGTGCATAGTTTTAGATGAAGAATTTGGGTGCTACAAGGTAAATATTGGTGATGAAAATAGATTAACAATTAAAGAGTAGCGGTACCTCAAACTCAGTAATTTTCAGCGAACTCAAGAATCAACAATGATTTCACACAGACTTAAATTTTGTAATAAATTTATCAATCAATCACATCATTTGTCGAAGCCCGATGATGACGCAAGGGGGTCCCCTTTACTTGACTTTTTAAGAGTTAGAGGAAATGTTTCCTAATATAAGGACAACACTTTTCCTCTATTTTATCGATGAGGAAGAAATAACTCTTCATTTCTCTTTACTTGGTTCCCTCCACATTTTCCTTTGTCTTTTCATTTTTATTTTCCAATTCACACTTATCACTTAAACCCAACAAAGATTACTTAAAGATAGAAAGGTTGGAAAGGTGATGTCTCGACACTTCAATATTAGAAAGGTGTTCAAGAGATTTAATAGCATGAAAGGTTGTTAGTTTGGTTCGACCTATGTACTCCGAGAACCAAGTTCTTTGAGTAATTATGTAAGAAGATAAATTAAGTACGAAAGTAAAACTAATAAAAGTAGTTTAGCGTAGAAAATTTCTTGCTCAAAGGAGCTAGCAAAAATCAATTAGACCTAGTTTTGTAGGATTTTTCAAACTCTCTATTAAAGTCGAGCAATTTAAGGTTTACAATTGCTCTGATAACACCTAAGGAATTGTTCCTAACAATTCTAACTTACCCTCTTAACCAGTCTCTTCGATGACTCTACTTCGTCGATCTCTTATAAACACAAAACAACACCTACTACAATCAACTAATTAGTAATCAAGATCTCATTTTGAAACCACTACAAGAAACTAATTACTATTACAACATAAATAAAACTTGAGAAAAACATGTTCTTTCGTTGTAGCTATAATTTCTTATTCGAGACTCTTTGTGCCAACTCCTCACTCTAATGCCTCTCTCTTTAAATTGAGTGCGATCAAACTCTAAAACTTTATGTCATGTTGAATATATAGAAGTAAATAGTTGTATTTTAGTTCTCCAATCCAAATACAAATTGATTTACGTTTTTCCATCAATTCATTTCTAGTTTGAATTTATGTACTCAATTTAGGGTAATATTTTCATATATTGTACTCCAGTTCTGTATATAGAAGTGGATAGATAATCCCAATCTTGAAATAATTTCTTTAATATAGACTTCTGTTTTGTCAAAGGAACTTTTTTACTTTTTCTTGAAGATTTGTTGAGGACCTAGTTTCTTGAACTACATTCTTCATATACTTCAATCTTCCTTTTTTTACATAAATTATTACTCGTACAAAATTGCCAATCATAAAACATCATATGATTTTGAATATGAGATCTACAATTTTTTCCTTTTTGATGAAGAAGAATTCATATATAACAATTTTATATGTTTTTATGTGCACTCCTATAGTAAATTCAAGAGTTAATATCTCAAGTGGTCACTCAACTAGTAGTTTCTCCCTTGATTTCAACCATAGTTATAATCAATAAAGCTTAGCCATTTCAGTCTCTTCTAGCATGTACAAGTTGCTAGATTTACATGACTAAGTAAAGTTTGTAAAACTTAATCACCTACAAGAACTAATCTTCCACTCATTGCAATCCTTTAGATAATTAGGTTTGAAAATTTGATCATAACCATATGTCATTTCAGAAGATCATTCTAATTCTGTATGTCATCTTCAATAATAACTCTTCCATTTTTGGTATAGGGATCAAGATTAAAGGGTATTTTGATAAATTTGATAATTTTTTCATTTTAGACTATAAAATTTAAAAATCTTTTTTATTTTTTTAAACTTCGTATCAAATCAAAATAGGTTATTCAATTTAAAACGGAAGGAGTATCTTTTAACATATGAACTGCCATCTTCACTATTTCCCCCTTTTTGGCATATAATAATAATAACAAAAAAGAAGAGATAGTGTAGAAATTCAAATAAGGAAGTACACAAGTTTTCTATTAAGAACAAAGGTTCTCTATAACTTTCTTAACTTTTAGCTTTATATTAATTGCTTAACCAATACTTGGACTTTATTCTTAACTTTTAGTACCCAAAAATTTCATTAAACACTTATTAGGTACACTAATATTATTATTAATTTTTAGTTTCTATATTGTGTTCAAAGTATACACTATCAAACACACCAACTAAACACGAAAACATGTGTTTCATGATAAGAAAAAGACTTGTATAGCTAGTTTCACGCCTAGTCCCACTAAAAGTTACTTTGGCTTCACCATTTTTATTGTTTCTCCAAATGCACTTTTCATTATGAAGATTAGCATATTAAATAACATATGTATGCATCATTATTGATCCCAAGAAATCTTTGAATGGCTAAATAATTCCTAGAAAAGTATAGGATGTGTAAAGTGAAATTAAAGTGCTAATATAAATAAAATATTTTATCAACTAATAGATACTATCTTTTATATACTTACTATCAAACCTCATTATAACGATCATTCATTATATCAATATTTCATTATAATTATTTATTTTTTTCTAGAGCCAATGTTTCATTTTATATTTTATTTTTTTATAATAATATTTTGTGATTTACCTATAACAATTAATAACATTCATTAGTCATTACAACAATACTGTCTTTGTAAAATTACTCTTCTATAATAGTTGTACACAAATATTATGTGTAGTAATATTTTGTAAGAAATATATATGTATAAAATAAAATATAAAAATATTTATGGTAATATCATTAATAAAATACACATAGTAAATTTCAAATACAACTATCTAAAATTTAAAAAAATTTAATGGTGTCCATCAGCTATGATCATGAGAAAATGCTACTGGTGTTTGCTTCTTCTTTTTTTTTTTTTACTTTTTCTAATTTTACATATATTTATTTACAATAGTTAAATGAAATCTAAACATCATATACCAGTATACCTATATAATGACACCACTATAATAACCATGAGACTTTCAAACAAACTCTATATATCACTATAGAGATTGACGGTAGCTCTTTTTTTCGTTCAACTTTATCTTTTGCTAAGTCCACATGATCCAAGAGATTTAAGATTTTTTAATACAATTTCCTTCTATGGTGATTTTAAATTAAGATCATTTTCCCGTTAACACCTTTCACTTATGATGATTTCACATATATGATATAACTAGTGTATTTGGTGACATGACCATATCATCAAAAGCAAACGTTCTCTCATTTTATCCCTAATTAATGTGTACTACTTGAACCATCTCATTAACTCGATCATCATTTTTTTGGAAAAATTACAGAGATAAACAAATATATAGTAGTTAATTAGCTAATATAATTATAGTTTGAATTAATTATGGCTCGCGATAAATATCTAGCTGTAATTATTGTTTGAGTTTTGTATAGTTCGCGCGATTTATACAATAGCTATGCGCAAATCAAATTGTATAGCGAAATGTACAAACACTGTGAATTGTATAGCGAATTATACAAACGTTATGCACGAATTGTATAACGAAATATACAAACGCTATACAAAAACTGTGATTGTATAGCAAATTATACAAATATTGCACGAATTGTATAACGAAATATACAAACTCTATACAGAAACTGCGATTGTATAACAAATTATATAAATATTGCACGAATTATACAAATGATACTATAACTATAGGTACGAAGTGTAATTACCCAAAATATAACTATAAAACATAATTAATGTATTTTTGAGGGGCTATATGCAAAAGTTCCTCTTTTTTTTAAAAACAATATCTAATCTTATATGACCGCACATATATTAACATTCATATTTCTATAACTTTTATTCTCTATCTAATCTTATACGACCACACACCTAATTTATAACATTATTGCTAGTCTCATAAAGATTTCATCCGTCTACTATACACATAACACTTTGATAGCACTTCTCCATTTCAACCTAATTTTAAAATCAGAAAAGAGCAATTTAAAAACGATAATTAATAACTTTGTCAACCGAAAGTAAATATAAGATAATGACAAGGCAATATTTGCTGTTTATTTATTACTACGCACAAAAGGACCACAACTGCATGACCCTACAAAGACCAAATTGTCTCATTTTTCCACTGCCGCGTATGTCCCATGTAACATGGAGCAAATTATGGCACCTTTAAATTCCCTCACTATATAACTTCTCTTAAACTCCCCCTCCTTTCACACCACAAAGATTAAAAAAAACATTCACATTATTCCATATTTTGGAAAAGTACCAAGAAAATATATATAATTAAGTCATGGAAATAGAATTGGCAAAGTGCGACTGTTGTGGATTGAAAGAAGAGTGTACAATAGAGTACATAAGTGAAGTGAAGGAGAATTTTGAAGGCAAATGGCTATGTGGTTTGTGTTCAGAAGCTGTTAGAGATGAAGTTTATAGAGGAAAAAAGAAGCAATATTTTGTTGAAATGGAAGATGCTTTAAAAGCTCACATGTCATTTTGTGGAAAATATAAGTCTATTAATCCTGCTGTTCATGTAGCTGATGGTATGAGACAAATGCTAAGAAGAAGGTCAGGTGATTTGTCAACAAATTCTTCTTCTAAGAAGTATACAAGATCAATAAGCACATAACAAGGAGGAGATGAATCTTCTTTCTCCTATTATATAGTATTAGATAGACAACACCAGAAACTATGAAGTACTATTACTGTATTTTTACCAAACGTGTCATGTTGTATTAAAAGTTAAATAAAAGTTACTTATATATAAAAACTTTTCTTTTTAATAGATTTTGTATGATATGAATTTGAATCAGTCAGATCAGCGAGTTTCAGATATTGTTGTACATAGAACATAATGTTAATGTTTCCAGTGGAGGCTATTGTTAATAATTTTGTTTTCTCTTTGTTCATGTGCTTATGTTATTTATTTTTGAATGAATACGTTAAAGAATTTTTAAATTAGCACTATTTTGTGAGTTTTATATTTAAAATTATTTGTTTTCTCTTTTTGTTCATGTGGATATGTTATTTATTTTGAGTGATCAATAGGTTAAAGAATTTTTAAATTATCATTATTTTGTGAGTTTTACATTTAAAACTATTGGGTGGAGGCTATTGTTAATGATTTTGCTTTCTCTTTATTAATTCATGTGGGTATGTTATTTATTGTTGAGTGAATAGGTCAAATAATTTTTAAATTATCATTATTTTGTGAGCGTTATATTTAAAATTATTGGGTGGAGAGTATTGTTAACTAATGATTTTGCTTTCTCTTTATTCATGTGGATATGTTATTTATTGTTGAGTGAATAGGTTAAAAAAAAATTAAATTATCATTATTATTTTGTGAGTTTAATATTCAAATTATTGGGGTTATGTGAACACCTAATAGTTTAATTAGGTAAGAACCTAGCTTACAAAGTAATGATATTAAGTTTTTTTTAATAACTTATTCACTCATTCTTGTAGAGTATGTATTCACGTAGCATATCATAATTTTAAAAAAGTCTTTAAGATTAGTTCATGCTAGTCAATAATTTATATATGAAACTTGCAAACTAACCAACAGTAGTTTAAAGAGATTTTTAGCCTATTCACTCTTTGTTTTTTTCTCAGTCACTGAACCATCATAGAATATTTTTAACGAAAAGGTATTTTTATACTTTTTTCCATGATAATGAAGTTTCAATACTTAGTCTTAAGTGCACACGTCAAAAAGAGAAAAAAGTAAAGTTATTTTCCAATGACTCAGTACAACACTTTGTGCTGTAGATAGGATTAGTTCACCCACTTCAATTATCAATCAAGAAAAATGATCTAAGAGACTCAACTAACTCACGACTATGATTATGATTTTCAGCATATAATTAATAGCTTGAATTACTTAATTAGTTGATTTAATGTAATGTTTCTAATCAGTCAAATTAATAAAGCACAACATAATTTTAAACAAGTTGAGATAACTAAATAAAATCAACAACCATTTTAATTCTTTTTAAAATCCAAAAGGTGTTTTAATACCAAAAATTAAAAAATATGTGGATATAATTTAGAGGGTTTATCAAGTGACACCACTTCAATTCAAAAAACATATTGAATTATTGATCCTTAGTGCCATATCAGGTCAGGCACATATTTAGAATTTCTAATAGTGAACGATGGATTGAAAAAAAAAAGTATTAAATGAAAATCAACATTAAATTAAATTTAAAATAATATATACATAAAATATCAAATTTGATAAAGAAACATAAATTCTGGTGCACCATAAAATTATATGTATATCCAACCCAGTAATAGCCTATTACTAATAGGTTAAGGTGGCTCATGATGTTTGGTTCTTGTTGCTATAATTTGATTGATGGTCCCAACTTTAAAATTTTGTGGTTCCTGAGGTACAAAGCAAATAAGGGAGTTCTAAAAATAGTGTCTTAGTCAATCGAAAATGAGGTATATTTATTGGGACAAAAATCTGTTGTCGTTTTATAACGATATATATCTAATTCTGAAAATAACTATTTAATTTTGGATCTAGGAAAGAAAGTGACACTTTTGTTTGGATGGTTGTTATGTATTATTTGTATTGTACTGTATTGGTTTAGTGAATACAATATTTGAATAGATTGTTTTGTTTTTCGTCGTTACATAATATTAAATATTCATAATTTGAATGATAAACCTACACAAATATTGTAGGGTATGTGATAGAGTTGCTATGAAAAGGTAGGATAAATGATAAACTAAAATTATTAAATAATAAATAAAATCAAAATGAGAAGAAAATATTAAGTTAACAACGCGATCACACCAAATCGGTCATACAAAATGAGTCTATAATCATATAAAATTTATTAAAATATAAATTTTATAAAATGATTCAAATTATATTAAATTCAAAATATATTAGTCCAAGTGAAGAAGAAAGGCCATTAGAGCAAGAAAAGTCCCAAATTGATATAGATAATGATGAAAGATGGATTCTTGTGACTAGGTGGAGACGCAGCAAGATTAGTCCACAGAAAGAGTCATTTGAGTAATTGATGAGATAAAGGGTAGTAAGAAGATCAATGAAGCAGAGGTTGGTCAATCGTCCAAAGAGATCAAAGGTAGAATTACATCACTACCAAAAACAACGACGTCCAGTGACTTTAGGGGAATTCTTACCAAATTGATTATGCATGGAGGCTATTCAAGATAATGTTGAGGCATCATCTTTCAGTGCTGACAATAGATAAATAATGAATGAAACTTCATCAGAGGTGTCTCTTGCTAACAAAAAAAAATAATGAATAAAACTTCATCGAAGGTGTCTCCTACTAATTAAGAATAAGCAATGGGTGAAATTTCATCAAAAGCATCTTCTGAAAATTCTATGAAACTCCTTCTTCAAGAAGTGCATGCATGTGATACAAAGATCACATTTACAAACGATGATCTTCTATTTGAAGAAACTCTACATAATCGTCCTTTGTATATGGTGGGTCATGTGTTGGAGAAGAAGATAAATAAGATCCTGGTAGATGAAGGGTTTGGAGTCAACATTCTATCCATCCACACATTGAAAGAGCTTGGTATCACAACTGAAGAACATAGCAAAAGTCATTTGTTGATACAAGGATTCAATCAAGAGGGCAGAGGTCTATAGGATCGATTAAGCTGGAAATTCATATGGATGATTTGCAATCAAGTGCATGGATGCATGTGATTGATGCAAAGACTTCATATAATATGTTGCTTGGAAGGCCTTGGGTGCACAAGAACAAAATTGCCTCATCTTCTTACTCTCAATGTTTGAAGTACCTCGAAGATGGAATTGAAAGGAAAATAATTATTGATAATTATCCTTTCACTGAAGTTGAGTCACATTTTGCCGATGTAAAGTTTTATTTGAAGAGTTATATTGTAAAAGAGGTAAAGCTTAAGGGAGTCAAACCAACCAAGTCTGATAAGCTTAAAGGAGAAACAACCAATATGGCCATTGAAAGGGCCAAAGTTGATATTGGGGAGCCCAGTACCTGTCCAAATAAAGAGAAGACCATAACCTCGAAAAGAAAGCCAACCTCTATACTTTGTTTTGTCCCAAAAGTGAAAAAGAGGAGGGTCAATCATCTGATGTACGAGGGAATGTACTAGGAGGGTTAACTCTTTCTATCAAATGGATCGATGCAATAAACTTATCTTCAAAGATGTTGGGAAATTTTGTGGCTCAAAATCCACCACAAAATGTATCTCTCCCTACAAAACATACAAAAGGCTTTGATCCAAATGTTTACAAGGTATTTCCAAAGGTTGGGTATAACCTTGATGAGTCATCTAAGATGGGTAAACTCTCATCAAAAGGCACATCCAGGCAAGCACTTAAAGGTTTAGGCTACAGCCAACCGCTACCGATTCGTATCTCTATAAGATGGGCAAGTAATAACTATATCACTATAGAAGATGAGTGTGCTTCTTATAATAAATGGACATTTGCCTTTGATCGACTTGGAAAACCTACTGCATAACTTCTGTGTTCGAGAGGTTAGGTATATTGAAAAAGAAGAATAACAAGCATAAAAAAAGTTACCTAAGAGTAATGACACTTGCTTCACCTATGATCCAAAAGGATTTCAAAAGTGTAATTCCTTCTAGGATGAAGCGACGAGTGGAACTCATAGTTTCATGTAAAGAGGTACTAAAGGTGAAGGCTCACACTGTGGGTTACACCAAAGAGCACGAGGAAGATGAAGAAAGTGTAGGCTCTTCATGTCATATTACAACTCAGATTGAGGACGATGCCTCATGTCAATTGAAAATTAATGAGAAGTTGGGAGGTATTTTTCAGTGCTATCATATATCTATCAATGACAATGATCCACAGGAAGAAGAGTATGTTGGAGATGCTCCACCAGAATTTGAAGAAGGAGTGAAGACCACGACAGATCCCTTAAAAGAAGTTAACCTTGGCACTGATGAATACCTAAGGCCAACTTACTTGAGTGCTTTTCTAGAAGCTGATGAAAAAATAGCTTATATGAATATACTCAAAGAATATAAGGATGTCTTTGCTTAGAGCTATAAAGAAATGTCTGGCTTAAATTCCAAAATAGTGGTCCATCAATTAGCAGTCAAGCACGGCGCTCGTCCTGTCAAGCAGGCTCAAAGACATTTTAGGTCAGACTTTGTCCCATTGATCGAGAAAGAAGTTAACAAACTCATTGAGGCAGGCTTCATTCATGAAGTTACATACCCCACGTGGATTTCAAGTATTATTCCCGTGAGAAAGAAAAATGGCCAAATTCGAGTTTGTGTTGACTTTAGAGATCTCAACAATGCATGCCCTAAAGATGAATTCTCGCTACCCATTCTAGAGCTAATGATTGATGCTACAACTAGTTGTGAGGTAATGCCATTCATAGATGGTTCTTCTGGCTATAACCAAATCCGCATGTCACCAAAGTATGAACAACTCACGGAGTTTCATACACCTAAGGGCATTTATTGCTACAAGGTGATGCCCTTTGGTTTAAAGAATGTTGGTGCCACATATCAAAGGGATATGCAAAATATATTTGATGATTTACTCCATAAAAATATTGAGTGTTATGTTGATGACTTGGTAGTGAAGTTGAAAAAGAGGAGCGACCATTTGAAATACTTGAGAATGGTGTTTGAGTTGCTTCGACAATATCAACTGAGGATGAATCCATTAAAATGTGTCTTTGGGGTTACTTCTGAAAATTTTCTTGGTTTCATAGTGCGACATCGTGGAATTGAGGTTGATCAAGCCAAAGTTGATATAATATTGAAGATGCCCGAGCTTCGAAACATTCATGAGTTGAAAAGTCTTCAGGAAAAATTAGCCTACTTGAGGAGGTTCATCTCGAATCTAGCTGGAAGATGCAACCCATTCACTCATCTCATGAAGAAAAAACTGTCCCTTTCAAGTGGGATAAAACATGTAGCAAAGCCTTTGAAAGTATTAAAGCGTATCTGGCAAAACTTCTTGTCCTGCAACTCCTATACTTTGGAAAGTCATTGATACTTTACACTGCGGCACAAGAAAGATCTGTGGGAGCCTTACTAACTCAAGAAAATAGTGAAGGCAAAGAAAATGTCCTTTATTACTTGAGCAGAATGATGACACCAAATTAGCTAAATTATTCACCAATCGAGAAGTTTTATTTGGCGCTGGTCTTTTCGATTCAAAAGATTAAGCATTATTTTCAAGCTCACGGTGTTTATATTATTTCTAGAGCAAATCCTATCAAATTTGTTATGTTGAAACCAGTCTTCAGTGATCGACTAACAAGGTAGTACCTTCAGTTTTAATAATTTGAGATTGTGTATATCCTTTAAAAGGCTATGAAGGGATAAGCATTAGTGGACTTTTTGATGGACAATCCTATACCAGACGACAGGGAATTGACTAATGAGCTTCCTGACAAAGATGCGTTGGACATTGTAATCCAGCCACCTTGGAAAATGTATTTTGATAGGGTTGCGCATCATGGTGGAGATGGTGCAGGCGTAGTGTTTGTCACTTTACAAGGAGAAGTCCTACCATTCTCCTTTACCTTGAAACAATGTTGCTCCAATAATGTCGCAAAATATCAAACATTAATACATGGGATTGAAATGGTCGTCGACATGAAGCAATCGCAATTATAAGTTTTTGGTGACTCTCAATTTGTGATCAAATAACTTTTGGAAAGCTATGAGGTCAAAAATCTTGAACTATGTCCCTATAACTGTTATGCGCAGAAGTTTATAGGATGGCTCGGGGATGTGACTTTACAATATGTGCCGAGAAAGAAAAATAAAACAGTTGATGCCTTAATTGCTCTAGCTTCAACTCTGACCCTTCTCGATCAAACGCAAGTTACCATCTGCCAAAAATGGGTAGTACCACCACTGGATGAAGACGAAAATATGAAGAGTAAGCTTGAGCATGTTGTCGCAGTTTCTGAAGCCAACAAAGAGAACTGATGATAAACTATCATCGACTACTTATGTTATGGGATACTTCCATAAGATGCCTAAAGAAGGACTGACATTCGTCGTTAGATGCCTTGTTTTCTCTACTACAAGGACATATTGTATAGGAGATCATTTGAGGTAATGCTCTTGCGGTGTTTGGGAGAGGAAAAAATGACTTAATCTTTGCAAGAGGCTCATTTGGAAGTATGTGGATCACATAAATCTGGACCGAAGCTCCATTTTCACATAAAGAGAATGGGGTATTATTGGCCAACCATAGTGAAAGATTGCCTAGACTATGCTCAAAGGTGTAAGGCTTGCAAATTCCATGTCAATTTCATACATCAACCACCCAAAGATTTACACCCAACTGTTATTATTGGACTACTACCAAAGTCTTCTGGTCGGCACTTATACATCTTGGTTGCGACAGATTACTTCTCAAAATGGGCCAAAGTAGTCAAGAAGGAGAATGTTGCAAACTTCATTCAAGTAAATATTATCTACCGATTTGACATCCCACAATACATAATAGTGGACAATGACAAGTCATTTGATAACAAATTGATGAATAAGATTTGTGATCTCTTTGGCTTGAAGTAGCGTAAATCTTTTCTGTACCATGTTGTCGCCGATGGTCTAGCCGAAGCATTCAATAAGACTCTATGCAATCTTATGAATAAAGTGATCTCTAAGTCTAAATGAGACTGACATGAAAGAATGGAAGAAGCCTTGTGGGCATATAGGATAGCATATCACACATTGACTTAAGTAACCCCATATTCGATTGCTTTTGGAGTTGAAGAAGTTTTGCCACTTGAGCGTCAAATACCTTCCTTGATATTGGCTATCCAAGAAGGGCTCACTGAAGAAGAAAATACTCGACTATGTCTGGCTAAGTTAGAAGCGCTTGATGAAAAGATGTTAGAAGCTCAACAAAATCTTGAATGTTATCAAGCTCGTTTGTTTTGTGCTTTCAATAAAAAGGTTCGCTCGAGGTGTTTTCAAGTTGGAGATCAAGTTCTCACAGTAAGAAGGCCCATTATAACTTCATATAAGTTCGGCGGCAAATTCACCTCAAAGTGGGATGAACCACATGTAGTACAAATAGTATACTCAAATGGTGCTTACAAGCTTGTCGATGTAGATGGCATAAGGATTGGTCCCATAAATGCAAAATTTCTTAAGAGGTACTATCCTTAAGAAAAATGATTCTCCTTGAAATCCAAGTATAAAACTGTGTGTTACTCCTAGCCCGAAAGAGTATAAATTATATAAGACACCTTAAAAAAGATGCCTGCTAGGTTGAAAAACTCGAAAGAGGTATCCTAGGCAAAAATGAGGACAAAAAAACACTCCCCCAGAACTAAGTTGTGACTTGATCCTCTTCATTGAGGTACGTAGGTGCTTGGAATTATATTCTAAGTTCAATTATGATGAGTCGCGAAAACGCGCGTCATTTGACACTTTTCTAGCTGAAATCTTTGCGAATTCTCAAGCGAATTGTTGCG
>JBCEWC010007713.1:0-21036 GCA_038996855.1 Solanum aculeatissimum | reverse complement strand
CATCAAATATCATTTTTCTTTCCGTAACTTCTTCTGTTATATACTCTTCTTTCGTAATTATTTGTACATCTTCCTCATTCATTTGAATCGGAATATGTATCTAGGTCACTTTCTATGTCAGTTTTTGTATTTTCATTTCCTGATATTTCGTTTTCTGATATTTCATATATACTATCATCCTCGTGTAGTTCGAAGTCTATATAATCTAATTCCCAAATCGTGTTAATTAGTTCCTCTCTCTTTTTGGTATTCCGTGTATTGCCTTAATTATAGTGTCAGATTTTCTAAAAATTCTTTTTAATTCGTCCCCCTTTTTTTTGGCCCCATGTATGCATAGTCTTGTTAAAAAACTGGACATATGAGTGTAATTTTTGTTTGTTGACATATTCATGTAATTTTGAGTCTTAAATTGTATAGTTATGTTTTTTCCCTTTTAAATATCCAATTATATCAGCAACTCTTTTGGCAGAATTGGGCCAAAGCCAAGCTTTTACCCTCTCTTTGTTTGTATTATTTATTTATTTACTTGTATCTATTTGAGTTCTAACATTATTTGCTTAATTAACTTAATTAAATTCTCAAAGATGATCCATTTATGTTAATTCCTGCCCCTAGTCATTTTGATAAATTATTGAAGATTTTTAAAGCATTAAATTTTTGAAAATATTTTCTTTACTTCAAGTTTCTTTTAAGTTGACTTGATAAAATTTTAAAGTTTTAAATTCCTAATTTTGTAATTCTTTTTACTAAGTCAATTTTGGTAAATTGTACTCTCATTTAAACTAGTTTAGATATCTTGGTTAGAATTTTAGGAGTTTAAATTTCCTTTGTCAAATTTTACAAAATTAGGCAATTTAAATTTCTTTAAATTATGTAAATAGATTTCTTACTTGAATAATTTTTATGTTTTATTAGTCTTAAGTTATTTTTGAAAGTTAGTCAAATAATTTTCAAATCATCGGATAACCGCGTGTTATCGTCTATTTTAAGTGCTAATACCTTCTTAAAATAGTAATAGGAACTCGAACCCTTTTCTCTAATTTTTAGGTCTTTTTCTGTTAGAGTCTTAAAACTTTTATAAGTTTTCTTAATTATTTTAAAAAATTAAGTGGCGACTCACTCTTATTTTTTGAAAAAATAGTTATCTTAAATTAATTAAGTTTTGAACCAATTTTTTCCTAAAATGCCATTTTTCACAATTAGCAGTAGCAGAGTAGCTACTTAGTTTGCTCGAACCTGTGGTAGAGTTATCACAATGAGGGGGAAGGGATTTAGAGTTAGATTTATTGATTGCAAGAGTTTGTTGTCACGACCATGATGACACATGTTAAATTCCACCTACAGACAAGTCAGATCAAACCCCACAATACCTGTCCTAGCAACTAAGCATAACGATAGCTAATAACAACCAATAGAAGCCAAAGATATAACCTACCCTAGAACTTGAAAGTCACCTGTAAAGAGCCACTCTCTCTCTCTCTCTCTCCCTATATATATATATATAACCAAAATAAACTCCTACACATGCAAGCCAAAACTATAAATGTACAAAGCTAGTAGCTGAATACAAAAGAAGACCAAAAGAATAGAAAGAGACTGTAGAATATCCCAAAATTGTTGATGCTCACCAAAGTCTCCTGAAGCATCTACAAGCTCCTAAATCAATGACCATGACTCATATCTAGACCTGCACTACGAGTAGATGCAGAAAAGTAGGGGTGAGTACCGATGGAAGGTATCTAGTAGACATCATTGGCCGACTAAGTGAAATGCAGTAAATATAGGAAGATCAAATACAATAAAATGTTGTAATGCTAAGAAGTTGAATTGTTACAATCAGTACAATTATCAAAATACCCCTAGATGAGAGACACTTGCATAATGCATTTTATCAATTTTGTTTGGAAAATCTATGGTCTTAATCACGATCAACACAAAATATTATGTAGGAATATGGTCTTGGTTGAAATTTAGGACGGCCAGATCAAAAGATAATTTTTAGAGTAAAAATACAATTCCAGAAAAGTGCGTGATAGGTTCGCGTCGCAGACTTGTCGTGGATTTGAACTTAATTCAGGTTCCAAAGTTTTCTACAGGAATAGAAAATCAATCAAAAATTTTCAAAAAAAAGAACATGGAGGGAACAAGTCTACGTCGCGGACCTAGTTCATCGACCTATTCCACCGAAGTTTAAAATATTTAATCCTTCGAGGGGCATTTCAGACTTTTTTCACCCCACCTAAACTAAATGCACAACTAATGTAGGTCATTTTTGTCTTAAAAAGGGTTCAAAATGCATTCCTAAGCTTTCTATGCATTCTAACAAAGGCTAGGGCTAAGGAGAGGACGAGACAAGCTAAGGATTTAAGCGATTGGAGTACAAACCCTTGCCAACTAGTCATCAAACTTCATCCCAGGTATGTAAGGCTACCCAAAGTGTTGTATTGAGCTCATCCACGCGCCCTTCAACCCCTATGATCGAACTAGAGTCTAGAAATTGAGTAGAGGAATCCTATAACCTAAATCCATGAGTTACTCTTGTTACTTGATGAGTTTTCATGCATAATTATGAATAAATTGATGAGTTGCGTGCTGGTTGTACGAAATTAGAGAATTAAATTATGTTTGACATAATGAACCCTAAATTACATCATTCTATATAATCTTCATTGCATTGACTGATAGAGATCATGATTGTGATAGTTTGAATTGAGGAAATTGAGCATGGCTAAGCATGAGGAGCATATCACTTGTCTATTATTATTTAATGAGCATCTTACATGTGTTATGAGATGAGCATGGTTTTTTTAAAGTTAAAAAAACCATATGAGGTAGAGTCTTAAATAGTTTGATGAGTTCTCATAACATGCATGATTGACAGTCTTGATTGTGGATTGTGAAGTGATTGGATTGAGACTGATTAGAGTAAAAACTAATGAATTGACTAAGTTGAGTTTGAGTTGAGAAAATATAAAGAGATGAGATTGAGTTGAGCATATTTTAGTCTTGGGAGTAGTATTGAGCACCAATATGGGTACGAGTTGGTAATATTTTCAACCCATAAAACTACGTTGCTAGCGTAGAATATATATGCAGTTAATTCTGGCGACTCATGTCCCAAAAAGATGGACATTTACTTTGGATCCAAGAGAGAGAGTTGATCGTCCTTTACTATGACAAATATTGGATGGGCGTGGCAACGACGTCACCTTCATTGTGCATCACCAAATTAAAGATGGTGAGAGTTATGTCAGTTAAGAGAAGTTCCCAAGTAACACTTGATAGAGCATATACTATTTTAAAACTGAGTTGCATAATACTGAGTCTATTTTTAAATCATGATTGACTCTTAAACTTGCATATTCATTGAGTGGTTTATAGATTATGGAGTTGATGTGTTGAAGCGAGTTGATTGACTTGAGTCTGAGGTTTATATGTTTACTTTGGCCATTCTTACATATAAGTATATTCTATGTATTGACGTCCATTTGAGCCTTCATTGTTAATGATGTAGATATAGGTGATAGAGGACTTCAGTTGTAACACCCAACATGTGAGAAGGTGTAAAAGTGCCTAAGAAATAAAATTAAAAAAATTTCTAAGTACCAGTGGCTTTCACCAAGGGGCCTACGGGCCGTAGGTGGTTCCACGAGCCGTAACATATGCTCGTGGAATGATGTCCATACTTGGTGAAAATATGGATTTCTAAAGTTGAGAGTACCAGATACCAGATGGCTCGTACATTGGTCGACAAACTGTAAGTCCTGTCGTGGTTTGAGATTTAGAGAAAATCTGTAAGGGCTCAAAATGTTTCTAGACGAACCCCACCCCCTTTTCACGACCCGTGGACTAGATCACGACCCATAATTGGGGTCTCGTGGTCCTAT
The DNA here is from genome assembly GCA_038996855.1 of Solanum aculeatissimum. Taxonomy (NCBI): domain Eukaryota; kingdom Viridiplantae; phylum Streptophyta; class Magnoliopsida; order Solanales; family Solanaceae; genus Solanum; species Solanum aculeatissimum. The sequence continues at coordinate 17,149 of JBCEWC010007713.1, read as the reverse complement.
CCTACAAACTTTTATAAGGGTAAAATTCGACCTCTCCTATTATTATGTGGCTATACCACATCCTTTAAGCCTCTAAATATCCCCTTTTTAGCCCTATACAAACCTAAACAACTTCATTCCAACCCATTCAAAAATAACCTAAATCCTAAACCCTTCCCAAATACTCTCAAGTTTCTCAAGGCTTTCCAGAGAAAAGTCCAAGCTACGGTTTCAGTTTCTTCACTTTCAAACTAAATTTTCTTCCATTAAATCACATCAAGGTATGTAGGTTTTGATTTGTGGAGACCTTTCCTCCATAAATCTCAACTATTACTTTTTCTCATCTATTTACAAGTCAAGGAAACTTATGAAAATTTTATGAACTCTTTTATATGATAATACTATGAAGTATTTTATGATATTTTGTCCTTGTATACAATTATGTAATGCAAAGCTATGTGAAATCTATTATTTAAATGAGGGTTTGATGATACCCTAGCCAAGTCTTATTATGCCTTTGGTGGGTTATTTTGAATAATACTTAAGTGGCTCTATTTTTACTCTTATCATGTCATTTACTTTTGAATTGCATGGTTTTAAAATTTTGTACATGTACCCACCCTGATTTGGCAAGTCATGAGCCATGTTTCTTATGTGATGAAAGTATTAATGCAAGATATGTAAAATGTGCATGTTATGAAAATAATAAGGGGGCTAACAAGTATGATACGAGCTCATTCATATGTTATGAATAATATGAAACCCTATTCCTTGATGTCATGATATGATATTTAATGAGCTACTCTTAAGATGCTACCAAAGTTATGAATTATATAAGATATGATTAATTATATGAATTGACTAATTCGTGGAATTGTTGACCTAGTATCGAGAGGACTTTGGTTGGTAGCTATTGTCCCATAACTATATGCCACCATAGGGTAATGTGTGATATCCACCGAAAAGGTCATACCGTGAGGTAGAATGTATTATAACTCTTACAAAAAAGATTATACTGTAAGGTGAGGACATTTCTTAATACCTACCAAAAAGGATATGCCATAAAGTAAACATATCTTGTGACAACCACCGAAAAGGCTATGCCAAAAGGTAAGGGTAACTTGTGACACCTACTAAAAAGGCCATACCATAAGGTAAGGATGTTTGAAAACACTCTCCAAAATGTTATATTGTAAGGTGAGTGTTTGGTCTACCTTTGCAAAGTAGACCACTCCTTGTTCGGTGTGGAGTGAACATCGGAATTCCAAGTAGTAGCTCTCTTGATCTTACATGTCAATTATGGTCCCTTCCCATAATATATGTTATGCCATATAACTCGATGGTTCTTCAAGCATGTTTGACTAAGCATTTATCATTCATGTCATATTGAGCCTATATTAGTTGGTTATGATTATGCCTATTATTCAATTATGGCTTATGTTTCTTGTTGCATTTGCACCCCGCATACGTAGTACATTCCAAGTACTAACACATACTTTTTACCTACATGATCTAACCATGTAAGGATCGGAGCTCCTATTCATTCTCCTCCTCCATATGGCTAAGTGGTTCGATTAAAGATTTGCTATTGGTGAGTCCTCTATTTAGGGACAATATCCATTTACTTTCATGCTTTATTAAGACTTGCCTGCTTATGAATAATTATCATTTGAGGGTGATTCCGGGAGATGTCTTTTCCCCCTTTACATTCGTATTAGAGGTGTTGTTGGATATGGATTTGTATGCTATGAGCTTAACTCTTATTATGTCTATGTATTATTGGAGACCTCCCTTAGTCCCTTTTTGCCTCCTATGTGTTAATGTTTGTTGTATTGTTGAGATTGAAGTCATAAGCCCCTAATATCCCCATAGCGTGAATCATACTTACCCACCTCTTAGACATTATTTTCTATGTACTCATGCTAATCCTCTTCCCTATAACATTCCATAGCTTGAGTCCAAAGTTTCGTTTCTCCAAGAAAAATATATTTGTTGTTTAATTATGCTTTCGTAACCAAGGATGTGCCACGTATGCTTAAGAGGTTTGTTTGGGGTCCCTTTAGGTTCCCCATTCTCCATGTTACGCCTAGGCCCTAGGCTTGGGTCATGAAAAAACTTGGTATCTGAGCACTAGGTTTGCAAATAGTCCTCAGAGATCCAACACACCAGGTTAAGTAGAGTCTTGTTCATGGTTGTGAAGCGTGCCACAACTATGAATAGGAACCTATGAGGCATTTTGGGAATGATTCAATTTTTCATATTCTATATCATTCTTTAGGAGTTTAATTGATACTTTCTATTGCTAATGGATGATTTTTTGCTATTTTAGATTATGCCTTAAAGACGAGCGCCACAAAAAGCTCCTTCCTTAGAGTGATCTAGCTCCTCCGGCTCCTCCAACTCCTCAAGAAAAGGAAGGGGTTATGCATGTTGAGCATCAAAATGTTATTTCTTTTTTGTCACAAGTTGTTACCAACCAAATGAACCAAGGAGACCAAGCTCCTCATGATCATACTCTGACTTCAAGGGTGAGGGATTTCTCAAGGATGAACCCACCAGAGTTTTATGGCTCCAAAATGGAAGAAGATCTCCAATAATTAATTGATGATATGTATAAGGTGCTTGCCATTATGGAGGTAAATTCAGAAGAGAAGGCGGAGCTTGTGGCCTATCAACTCAAAGGCCTTGCACAAATTTGGTTTGCTCAATAGAAATAAGAGAGGGAGACTAATGATCCTATTCCATGGAAAGAATTTAAAGCTGCCTTCCTCAATCGTTTCTTTCCTATGGAGCTAAAAGAGGTGAATATGATGGAGTTTATGAACCTCAAACAAGGTTCTATGAGTGTTAGGGAGTATTCGATTTTGGTATAGACCTCTTCCTTGACACTTATCCCATTTCTATTCCTCCTTGCCGTATAGCCTCGACAGAGTTAAAGGAGTTGAAAGATCAATCAAAGGATCTATTGGAGAAGGGATTTATTAGGCCTATCAAGTCATCTTGGGGTGCATCATTGTTGTTTGTAAGGAAGAAGGATGGCTCACTTGGAATGTGCATCGACTACCGACAACTCAATAAAGTCACTGCAAAGAACAAGTATCCCTTGCCAAGGATAGATTACTTATTTGATCAACTTCAAGGGGATAGTCACTCCTCAAAGATTGACCTTTAGTGTGGGTATCATAAATTAAGGGTGAAGGAGTGACATTCCAAAGACGGCTTTCTGAATTAGATATGGGAATTTTGAATTTGTGGTGATGTCCTCGGTCTAACTAATGCTTCGAAGATATTTATGGATCTTATTAACAAGGTTTTTAAACTCTACATTGACATGTTTATGGTGGTATTCATTAACAATATTTTGATTTATGTCTGGAGTGAAGAAGAACATGTGAAACACTTGAAGGTAGTGCTACAAAAGTTGAGGGAAGAAAGGTCATTTGCCAAGTTCGACAAATGTGAATTTTTCTTGAAGGAAGTTGCATTCCTAGGGCATGTGGCCTCGGGTGAAGGGATTAAAGTGGATCCTAAAAATATGGAGGTGGTGAGAAATAGGCCTAGGCCTTTGACTCCAACAAATATTAGGAGTTTCTTGGGCTTGGCGGGGTACCACCGATAATTTTTAAAGGGTTTTTCTTTAATTGCTTCCCCTTTGAAAAAGTTAATGCAAAAGAAAGCTAAATTTGTTTGGACCGATGAGTGAGAAAGGAGTTTTCAAACTTTGAAGGACAAGCTTACATCCGCCCCTATCTTGTCTCTACTAAAAGGAGTGGACGGTTTTATGGTTTATTGTGATGCTTCAAGAATCGGTTTGGGATGTGTATTCATGCAAAGTGGAAAGGTTATTGCGTATACTTCTAGGTTACTAAAGGTGCACGAGTGAAATTACCCCACCCATGATCTTGAAGTAGAGGTCGTGGTATTTGCTTTGAAAATATGGATTCACTATTTATATGGGGTTCACGCTGATATGTTCACTGACCACAAAAGTCTCCAATATGTGTTTACCCAAAGAGACCATAATTTGAGGCAAAGATGATGGTTGGAACTCCTTAAAGATTATGACATGAGTGTGCATTATCATTCGATCAAGGCTAATGTTGTTGTTGATGCTCTAAGTAGAGTGTCCATGGAGAGTACGACACATATTGATAATGGGAAGAAGGAATTGGAAAGAGAAGTTCATCGGTTGGCTAGATTGGGAGTTAGGTTGAATGAGGCTGAAATTGGAGGTGTGGTGGTTGTTGATGGTTCTAAGTATTCTTTGGTGGAAGAGGTAAAATCTAAACAAGACTTGATCTTGCTTTCATGGAATTGAAGTCATTGGTGAAAGATGGAATGGTGGAGGTTTTCTCCCAAGGGGGAGATGGTGTTCTTAGATATCAAGGTAGGTTGTTTGTTCCCGATGTTGATGGCTTGAGGGACTTGATCTTGAATGAGGATCATAATTCATCTTATTCCATTCACCCCGGTTCTATAAAGATGTATAGAAATTTGAAGGAAGTGAATTGGTGAGGTGGTATGAAAACAAGTATTGCTTAGTTTGTAGTCGGTTGCCATAATTGTCAACAAGTCAAAGATAAACATCTAAGGCCAGGTGGCCTAGCCCAAGATATAGAGATTCCTACTTGAAAGTGGGAAGAAATCAACATGGATTTTGTGATTGATTTGCCTAACACAAAAAAGCATTTTGATTCTATATGGGTGGTGATGGATAGGATGACAAAGTCGGCTCACTTTCTATCGGTTAAAATGACTTATGGTGTCGATGACTATGCCAAGTTGTACACTCATAAGTTGGTTAGATTGCATGGGGTTCCATTGGCTATCATTTATGATCATGGTGCTCAATTCATTTCACACTTTTGGAGATCTTTCCAAAGAGTCCTTGGTACTAAAGTCAAGCTTAGCACGATCTTTTACCCACAAATGGATAGTCAAGCCGAAAGGACCATTCAAAATCTTAAGGATATGCTTAGGTCTTGTGTCTTGGCGTTTGAAGGTAGTTGGATGATCATCTTCCCCTTATTGAGTTTGCTTACAACAATAGCAATCATTCTAGCATCAGAATGGTTCCCTTTGAAGCTCTATATGGTTGACGTTGTAGATCCCCAGTTGGGTGATTTGAAGTGGGGGAGATGGCTCTGTTAGGTACAAATTTAACTATGGAAGCTTTAGATAAGGTAAGGGTGATAAGGGAAAGATTGAAGATGGCTCAAAGTCGGTAAAAGTCCTATGTTGACACTAGAAAAAGAAACCTCAAATTTAGATTTGATGATTGGGTGTACTTGAAGGTTTCACCAATGAAGGGTTGATGTCGCTCAAGCCACACCTTTTTGATGTAAAGCGGTCGCTATCAAGTAATTAACCTAACCGAAGTTAGGGTCGATCCCTCAAGGAATATGGTAGATTAAAGAGTTAATTCAATGTAAGTTGGGAATGATTAACCTACTTATCTCCCAGAAAGGGGTTTTTTTGCAAAGTAAAATAACTAAACTAAATGAGTGTAGGTGATGAGTAATCAGTAGAAGAGCTAACTAGGGTGAGGTTTCCCCCATGAATCCTTAACTTGGTATTATCAGATAAATGCAACCCTTTTCAGTGTGTAGGTGTAGGACAGTAAGTTAGGTTCACCTAAACCTTTGATCTAGTGAATAGGTAAATTTTATCTCGAAACTTGATCCGTCTCCGTGATGTGACATTACTAACCCTTACTTTTATCCTAGTACAACCTCCCTTTGATCCGGTTTGGTTGATTAGATAAGAACATCTTAATCGAATCCTATTAATTATCTCTTTTCCTATTTATTACTTCCTCGATACGACAAGTAACACTAGATGAGTTCTAACGCAGGTTTCTGTTTAAAAATAGTTAAAGTGAAGAGGATTAATTAATACAACTTAACACGCCTTCCAAGAATTACACAATATCCAATTTTACCTTGTTAGTTCTTCATGGTTCCCACAACCCTAGTTGTCGATTTAGCTATGCATGATCAGTCTAAATGTAGAAATTATGAAGTAGAATAACATAATTGAGCACTTGCACAAATGAAATAAGAATATGAAATCCAACTCTTCTATTAGAATCCCAAGGTTGAATAAAGAACACACTCTAATATTTTTCCTCTCAAAATATGCTAAATCCTAAGTGTATCCTCTAAAACCTTGTTCAAACTTCGTGACTGTTGAAAACTTAATGAAAAATAACTTACAAACCTATTTATAATGTGTAAAATACAAAACCAAAATGGGACGGGAAAACTGTGTCGGCACCATCTACGAACAGGTTCACGACTCATGCTTCACTCTATGACTCGTTTGCTTCCCTCGTAGAGTTTACTTCATAAATTCACCCTTCACTAGAAATTGACACGAGACCCCTTCTATGACTCGTGAAGCTTTTCACGACCTGTAAACGGTTTCGTAGATCCTTAGATTTTGCTATTTCAGTGCACTTTGTCCAAAAATCATGCCAACATTGAAATCTTGCAAAACAAACATAAAACACAATCAAACCTACTAATATCACTTTGAGAACACACAAAATTCTAAGTTTTAAGCATCAAAAGTGTTGCATTTCGACAACACATTAACACCCTTCACTTAACATTGTAGTTTGTCCTCAAGCGCGGACTCAATCTATATAAGCAGTACAGAGACACACAGACTTCAACCCAATGACACAAACTTTATCAAAATCTAACACAGATACCCATACCTCTTTTCAAATACGTCATAGATAGTTATCCAGCAAACTGATGCAGACCAATACATCCAAAAGTTCAACTATGATAAGTTATGCGACCATAAACAAGCAACACTCTTTGACTTAGTCATACATCAATAATGCAATGTAAGTGCGCTCACAAAAAGAAGTCCTATTCCTCACTCAGAATGATATTTTCAAATTTAGTACTTAGGACGATACTACAACACTTATTCTCACAAACGACATTCAAATACTATGACTAATACCATAGGATTTCCCATATACTCACGACTGACACCTTTAACTAGTTGAACTAGGATCACTTTAGGACTTTTTAGGCTTGTAACGTAGGCTCATGGGGCTTTGGGACATAGTGCTTAATGGCCCTCCTTAACACTATATTTTTCTACACTTTTGCCCTACCAACCCATATTTTCTTTTATTCCCTTTTTTTCTACCATTTTGAATCTTTCTAAGGTGCTTTAGACTCAAAGTTGCATAGTGCCTTTATTTTTCACGATTTTTTTCTATCGAGCACACTGATTAGGCACTTCTCTCTCTTTGTTTTACTCCCTTTTCAAACATTTTCTTCTCTTTTTCTGTGTCACTAGTTTCCCCTTTATTTTATGATTTTCCTCCCACTAGCCACTCTCAACTTAGGCTTTTGGCCTGAATTGAGGTGCACAATATCCATCCTCAGAACCAAAGCCACTTTTGGTAGCTACCCTGAACTTAGGCTTTTGTCCTCAGTCGAGGTGCACAATGTTCAAGGAAGGACCAGGGCCAAGTTTTGGACTTATCATTTATAAAGGTAGGGTTACTTGGGCATTTACAAAGAAAGAGGTCAATTTTAAGCTCAAACACAGGGATCAAGGGATATATAACACATTTGGCCAGTTATTTCAGGCTAAGTGGACTTGTTAAGAATAACGACCTAAGATTCTTTCCTAACCCACTAATTTACAGTATAAGTCAGAGTAACAGGATAAGTTTTGAATTGAAACACAGTACTTAACTATGCAATTAAGCTCACTCACACATGGCACAACTTACATGTTAATAGAGACTATCAGATCATATTTTTTATCACGATATACCCTAATTTATCAAAACAAGCACTGTCAAACAACTAATCATGCATGGTTGCTATCAAAACTAACTAATTACAAAATTTGGTGGGTATCAATTTTCAATAAAATACTACTATTCCATGGATATACGTGTTGTATGCTACTAATACTACCTAAACATCCTAAATATGTTGGTTCAATAGAAAAATAAATATCCATAGGGAAATACAACACAGGCAAGAAAACCATTTGGATAAAACATTGGGATAGTTATAGGCCAAGGCTACTCAGACTTCACTAAGGTCTATAACTACCCACACCCCATCAAAAAAGTTATGCATCATCCCCAATGCGCATAAAATAGCAAAAATAAAAAATCGGGGTCAAAAGAACATACCTGGGTGTTTAAACACCTCACATAATTTGTGACTGTCCACCCTTCACATGCCTAGTGGACTCCTCGCCTACAGAAGCATGTCTTGAGGGTCCAACACCCCTCACTCTCTCAAACTCGCGAGCTAGCTGTATCTTCTCATCCTACCTCAATCTCGCTTGGGCAAGCTCTAGCTCCTGCTTCTTTGTCATCCCCATCTTAAAATGCACAATATCAGCATCATCTATGCGAGGCCTCTTCTCGAGGGAAGGTAGTGGTGGCTGCTATGGAGCGAACAAGTCGACCATCACCTTAACTGGCATGGCCGGTAGGATATAAATTTGGAAAGCCAGTGCTACACTCATCTGGGCCCAGAGCTACTAAAGCTCCATCTGGATGGCCATCAATTCAACGGGTCTCGTTGTGCTAAGGATCTACTAGACTTGCCTCTTGAAAGCATCTATGCGGGCATCTACGGGAGTCAATCTCTCTTAGATAACAACAATAATGTATGCCTGCACATGACTCTCATCCTTGGAAATAACCTGGTGGACCCAGGGCTTCAGCTACTGCAGTAACTAAGCCATCTGTGACTCATTGTGGGCTTACCGCTGCACCAGGGCCTGAAATGATGCCACAGACACGAAAGCTATATCTAGGGGTGATGGAGTAGGTACTATGGCCACTGGGGTAGGAGTATCAGTAGTTGGCCCCCTCTCTACATCTATCTCAGCCTATGGGGTCCCCTCGGTGGTCGATGCGGCAACAACAGTGGTGGAACGCTCAGGCGGTGACACTGGGGGGAACATCTCAGGCATAGGTGGTAGTGATCTTAGTGCCCGCCGGAGTGCAACTGGATTCTCATCAGCCTTGATTAGGCTGGCATCTAACATCCTCTGAACCTCCACCTTCACGTCTACATGGTGAAGGATCTTTACCCTCACTGTTAGACATAACCTATAGATAAGGCAAGGGAAAGGGATAGTCGTGGACCTCTTCAAGGTTGCCTCATAAATCTACTCTGAAATCAGCGTGACCCAATCAATGTTGTAGCCAGCCAGGATGCTAGTTACCAATACAACATGGTCCGGTGTTGATGTGTTATCTACTACAGTTGGCCGGATCTTTGAATGAACTACCGCCTACTAGAACTTGGCGGGGAAGCTGAGGGAAATCTCTATTATCGGCTCCGTTGATATGGTGATCTATGCGGGGTTGGGCCCCTTTGCTGTGATATAGTCAGTGACCCATCTCATCAATAAAGCTCTATGGTCTTGGTCCATCATCACACCCAAGTCACAAGTCTATCCCACCCTCATGTCAAACTCTAGAGTAGATCTCGAGGTTGTGTACTCGGGTCCAAAAAGCATCCGGTGAATGGTCTCCTCGGAGATGTTGACCCACCATCCTCTCACAATAACATCTATCAGTCTAGGTTAGGCAAGAAGCTTCTTCCTCTTAGGAAGAGTGCGGAGAATAGTAATTGCGTAGGCAAAAAATAAATCATGTATCATCACTGGTGAGTACCTTCTGGAGGGCTCTGCCAGCCACTAGAGCCTGTAATGTGAAATCATGTCCTCGAGCCCTAGGACAATGTCGAGTCCTGTGGTGATGAATCGTGGATCTTCAAATATGGAATGAGCAGGCCGACCCCGCTCGTTCCTTTGAATATCCTTTATAAATATGTCCCATATTCCCTCCATGCACCACCTGTTGTCTCATGTGTCTGGTGGTGAGGCTGCTGCCGGAGAGGCTGAAGAAGAGGCGGAGTCTGATCCTTCCTCTAATCTTGAACTAGACCCCCTCTCAGAGGAGTTCATCTGGATACTGCTACTGGCCCACTCACCTCCCTCATTAGACTGGGAGGTCGGACCACTATGGTTGGGGACTGGGCTTGTCTAGTGGTGGCCTGAGTATGTCGTCGCTCGACGTCCAAATTAGGCTAGACATCAAGCTCCTCAACTTAGCCACTCATCTTTGGAGCCTTTGAATCTGTAGGTTTGTCCTGCAGTTGATCCCTCATGGTATTGATCTCATCTCGTCGTGGTCACGGAGCCATGATACCTGCACAACATACATTAATACACTAGTTAGTTCAAAGAATTAAAAATTAAAGGTAGAAAAAATCCTAAATGGACTAGGATAGTATGGGTCTATGAGTGTCCTTTTACGAATCGTAGAACGATCTATGAGATGTAAATGGCTCTCGTGGATACAGTGCTCAAAATTTTGAGTTACTGGAATTACATCTACGAGACCAGGTACAACTCGTAGAATATTCCACAGGTCATGAACTGAGTCATAGAAGTTATTCCAAATCAGGTTTGCACAAGTGGAACTTTACGAGACCTATCTACCAGTCATGGAAAGTTCTACGACTCATAGAATGTCTCGTCTGATGGCATCTCATAAATTTTAGGTTTTGGAAATCACTACGAGGGGTAAGTATGGCTCCCACGGGCCATAAAAAATCTCTGCGGATTGACTTTCAGATTCCACATTTCCCAAATCCATTGCACGAGTCCCACGATAAATATTTTCTACTTATTTAAAAAACACCAAAGCAACATGCACTCCCCACAAGATTTAGCACACAATACCCAACCCCTACATGCATTATATTCAAAACAACCCGATCAAAAATGATTTAGCATACAATCCTAATGGTCCAACCCTAGTTTGAAAATTTTAGCAACATCAACAATTTCAAATAACCACATAACATGTTTTCAATTGATTCAATTCATTTTGATAGCATGTATATCATTCGAACATAAAATTTGCTGCCTAAATATTTTTCGGTCACTTGGTTCAATTCTAACCTAGGCGATCAAATCAATGTGTGACCACTAGAGTTAGAACTAAAATCAATCCCACTAGATTAATTATGTCACTCAATAATTTTAGGCTTTAGGGACAAAAATATTACCGAATTTGATGACAACTTGGTTGAAATTGAAGAGGGAAGCATAGAGACGGCCAAACACCCTAGGTGTGAGTTGCTGAAAAAATGGCCAAAAATGATGGGCGTGACAGAGTTCGTGGTCAGACCGATGTAGGGAAGGATGGAGTAGGGTTAATTTGGGAAATTTGTGTGCAAATAGGGTCAAATTAGTTTTGACCACGTATATAAACTCACTGGGTTGGGTTTTTAAAAAAATGGTTGGGCTTGACCTCACAAATTCTTAATTATGGGTCGTGGAATGTTCTGCGACCTGTAAGTCATGGTCTCGTGTGAGCCTGGGACCTCAATTTCAGACCTGTAATCCACGACCCCTTGTACAAGTCGTGTAATGAAACACAACTCGTAGGAAGGTTTAGTTGAATACCTTTGACACTTAGAAACTAAAAAACTTACCTGGGTCCACGAGCCCCATTCATGACCCGTATTTTAATCTACAAATTATAAAGTTGGCTCGTGGGCTGGAGTGTACAAAATTTTGATTACTGGAAAGTTCTATGAGTTGGTGTATAGGTCGTACAATGAAATACGACTTGTATAATCAGTCATAGAATCTCTTTTTTAGCCTGAAATAGAAGGCTTGGTCTTCCACCTGTAGAGCCTGCATAAACACACTATTACCCTATATGTCACCAGTCCAACATCCACATATTACAACCAAATAACTGAAAAATAAAATCTCCCTAACAATCTAAAAACTAAAATCAAATAAAACTACCCTATTACATTAAATCACTTGGGTTGCCTCCCAAGAAACACCTGATTTATTGTCGCAACATGACATGGATGTCTTGATTACTCAGACTTCATCAATCGCCCACACTTCTATCTTTAGTTCGTTTGGCCTCTTCATTGACTGACAGACGTTGAAAATAACTTCTTTGTCGTTCAATCTGAACTTAAGTTGGTCAGATTCCATGTCCACTAGGGCTCGTCCAGTGGCTAGGAAAGGCATTCCCAAGATGATCGGGACTTTGAAGTTGACCTCGCGATCTAGGATTACAAAGTCTACGAGGAATATAAATTTGTCCACTTTGACAAGGACATCATACAATATCCCCACATGCTTTTTCATCATGTGGTCAACCATCAACAGTCTCATGCTCATTAGGATAGGGGTTGTAATACCAAGTTTCTTTAAGATCATAAGAGGCATCAGATTTATGTTGGCACCGAGATCACACAATGCCCTTGCAAACTCCATATCACCTATGGTGCAAGGAATGGTGAATGTTTCTAGGTCTTCTCATTTCTGCACTAAGGACCTAGTTAAAATTACACTGCAGTGTTGGAGCTCGTATGAGAGCTCCTGGCTCACAATACACTTCTTTGTAACCATATCCTTCATAAACTTCGCCTACCCAGACATCTTCTCCAATGCCTCAATCAACGAGATATTTATAGAGAGTTTCTTAAACATACAGAGAGTTTTTGAACTTACCTTCCTCCTCCTTTTTCTTTAGTCTTTGAGGGAAGGGAAGAGAAGGACGAGAAATGGGTCTCAACTGTTTTGGCATTGTGTCGCTTTTCTCATTCTCAACATGATCATCTCCAATCTTTGTTCGCCTGTTCATAACACTCTCATCATGAACATCTTCGTCATCCAATGGCATTGCGGGATCAATGGTCTACTTCCTGCTGCAAGTTATGATTGCCATACACTGCCTCTCATTTTTGGGATTTTGCACTATGTTACTGGGTAGCGTACCTTTCTAGCGTTGGTTCAACTAAATTGATATCTGGTTGAACTGTTGCTCTAACTACTTAATTGCCATAGAGTGAGAGTCGATCTTTTGATTAATGTTGGAGATATTAGACTTTATCCCTTTCAGTGTCTCATCTTGTGCATAAACGTTTTTAAGCAATCGTCAAGCATCTCCTCAACGTGAGAGGAAACAACCCTAGAATCCTGATTGTGCGGTGGAATGTACGGACCAATTCTGAATCTATCTCTGCGACCCCATTTAGCGTCTCTATTCGGTCCCCTATTCTTGCCATAATAGCCTCCAATATTGTTATCTCTGAAGGTGCCATCTCTCCCAAAGTTCCAACCTTGGTTCCGTTGACCTAGGAATCAATAGTCCTGATTGGACCCTTGGGCATTGGTCCAGAAACCCATCATTTGATCAACCACAAAACACGTGTCCTCCTCATAATAAGGCTTCTCGTACATGGGCGCACATGGAGGTTGATGAGCTACAATATTTATTCATTCCACGTTCTGCTTTATCAATAGCTCCACATTAGTATTTATTCACGCAAGTTCCTACATCACTTCCTCACTAGCCTGTATTTGCACCGAACCGGTACTAATCGAGAATGAACTCCTCGTAGTAGACGTTTCCCTTGTACCCCATGCACATTTGGTCTTGACCACCCTTTTAAGTCTCTGAGAAATCTCCTGGAATGTGTGATCTATAAATGAGCCCCCTATAATCGTATCAATAATTGCTTGGCCATTTTCATGAAGGGCTTTATAGAAGATCTCAATCAGGGTTTCGTCAACAATCTTGTGGTTAAGGACATGTCTCAAGCACTTAGTAAACCTCTCCGACATAGCACTGATCGAATCACTAGGTATCTGCTCAAAGTTGTTAATATCAGACTTAAACTTTTGCTTCTTCGAGATAGGAAAGAACCTCTCCAAAAGGTCTCTCTGCAATTCTGCCCAATTGGTGATCGAACTTTATGGGAGTTCTGATAACCATAATGTTGCATTACCTGTAAGAGACAGTGGGAAAATACGGAGCCCAAGATCATTCATGGACAGATTTTGGTTCCCCATCATGCTCTACAGACAAACACAACATTGTGTAGATGGTTATGCAGATCCTCTGATGGTAGGCCTTCAAACAACCCACGATTCTGCAGCATTTGGAGTAATCCACTTGAAGCGATGAACTTTGTGTCATCCGATAGTGGGGGTAATACAATAGCTCCCATAACTTCCATCGCCATAGGGTCAAGCCGATATTGGTTCAATTGATTAGCCGCGATTACAGACCCTGTGATGGTGGAGGTGGATCGTTAGCTCCATTGTTCAGGTTAAGTGCTTCAATAACCGCATCACCCACAACATTGTTCGTATTATCCTGGGCCATTCTCCTTAGTGTTCTTTGGATATCTGGATTAAATGGAGTCAAGAGATTGCCTCGGCTCCAAGTGTTATACATACACTACACCTGCACACAAAAGAAAAAACACCAAAACATAAAATTAAAGAGATAAAGAATTAATCCCCCAAAATTACTTAAATTAACCAAGCCTAGCCATATTCCCCGACAACGATGCCAAAATACTTGATGTCACTCAAGCCATACCTTCTTTTTTAGGAAAAGCGGTCGCTGTCATGTAATTAACCTAACCGAGGTTAGGGTCGATCCTTCAGGGAATATGGTAGACTCAAAAGTTAGTTCAATGTAAGTTGAGAATGATTAACCTACTTATCTCCCAGAAAGGGGGGGGGGGTTGCAAAGTAAAATAACTAAAATAAATGAGTGCAGGTGATGAAAAATCAGTAGAAGATCTAACTAGGGTGATTTTTTCCCCATGAATCCCTAACTTGGTATTATCAGATAAATACAACCTTTTTCAGTGTGTAGGTGTAGGATAGTAAGTTAAGTTCACCTAAAACTTTGATCCAGCGAATAGGTAAATATCATCCCAAAACTTGATCTGTCTCCGTGATGTGACATTACTAACCCTTACTTTTATTCTAGTACAACCTCTTCTTGATCTAGTTTGGTTGATTAGACAAGAATATTTCAATCGAATCCTATTAATTACACCTTTTTCTATTCATTACTTCCTTGATCCAGCAAGTAGCACTAGGTGAGTTCTAACATAGACTTCCATTAAAAAGTAGTTAAAGTGAAGAGGATTAATTGATACAACCTAACACGACTTCCAAGAATTACACAATATTCAATTTTACCTTGTTAGTTCTTCATGGTTCCCACAACCCTAGTTGTGGATTTAGCTATGTATGATCAGTCTAAATGCAAAAATTATGAAGTAGAACTTACACAAATGAATTAAGAATATGAAATCCAAACCTTTAATTAGAATCACAAGGTTGAATAAAGAACAAACCCTAATGTTTTTCCTCTCAAAATATGCTAAATCTTAAGTGTATCCTCTAAAACCTTGTTCAAACTTCGTGATTGTTGAAAACTTAATGAAAAATAACGTAAAATCTTATTTATAATGTGAAAAATACAAAACCAAAATGGAATGGGAAAACTGTGTCGGCACCATCTACGAACGGGTTCACAACTCGTGCTTTACTCTATGACTCATTTGCTTCCCTCGTAGAGTTTATTTCATAAATTCACCCTTCATTGAAAATTGACACGAGACCCCTTCTACGGATCTTGAAGCTTTCCACGACTCGTAAAGGGTTCTGTGGATCCTCATATTCTACTGTTTCAGCCCACTTTTTCCAAAAATCATGTCAATACTAAAATCCTGCAAAACAAACACAAAACACTATCAAACCTACTAACATCACTTTGAGAACACACAAAATTCTAAGTTTTAAGCATCAAAAGTGTTGCATTTCGACAACACATCAAGGGAGTTGTCTATTTTGGCAAGAAAGAAAAGTTAATCCCTAGGTATGTAGGGTTTTACCGGATCTTGAGACCTATTGGTAAAGTTGCATATGCATTAGAGTTTCCCATGGAGATGAGCATGGTTCATCCAGTCTTCCATGTCTCTATGTTGAGGAAGTGTACTAGAGACCCTAATTTCATTGTGCCCTTAGAGGTGGTGAATGTTGAAGAGAATTTGACTTATGAGGAAGTTTCGATAGAAATCTCTAAATGTCAAGTGAAGAGGTTGAGAAGTAAAGATGTATCATCCGTCAAAGTCCTTTGGAGAAACCAACAAGTCAAAAGTACCACTTGGAAGTCAAAGCCGACCTGAAGAAGCGATACCCTTATATCTTCCATTCTAATCAAGCTTAAGGTACTATGATCTTCCTACTTGAGAACCTCCCCTTCCGAGCAAGTAATTTTCATGTCAACCCTACATGTTTACGTGATGTTAAGGTTGCATTGTAAGTGTTATTTGAAGCATGGTTTCAAAAATTTTCATGATATACATGTTGTATTTTTGGTATATGATGCATGTGTTCTATTCCTTAGAGCTTACCTTTAGTACATTCGGGGACGAATGTTCCTAAGGGGGAGATATTATAAGGCCCCACATGTGGGAAGGTGTAAAAGTGTCTAAGAAATGAAATCTTGAAATTTTATAAGTACTAGTGGCTTTCACGAAGGGGTCTACGGGTCGTAGGTGGTGCTACGAGCCATAACGTGTGCTCGTGGAATGATGGCCAAACTTAGTGAAGATATGAATTTTTTAAGTTAAGAATACGAGATACTTGATGGCTCGTACATTGGCCAATGGACCGTAAGTCCTGTCATGGGTTGAGATTCAGAGAAAATCTCTGAGGGTTCAAAATTTTACCAGACAAAACCCTCCCTATTCACAACCTGTGGACTGGACTATGACCTGTAATCGAGGTCTCGTGTGCCCGTCCAACAAATTTTATAAGGGGCAAATGCAACCTCTCCTAATTTTATGTGTCTATACCACGTCGTTTAAGCCTATAAATAACCCCTTTTCAGCCCTATACAACCCTAAACATCTTCATTCCAACCCATTAAAAAATAACGTCCTAAACCCCTCCCAAATACTCTCAAGTTTCTCGAGGCTTTCAAGAGAAGAGTCTAAGCTAGGATTTCGGTTTCCTAACTTCCAAACCAGATTTTCTTCTATTAAATCACACCAAGGTATGTAGGTTTTAATTTATGGAGACCTTTCCTCCATATAGATAAACCATTACTTTTCCTCATCTATTTACAATACGGGTGGCAACGGAACCGGCAGTTACCGGTTCCGGTGCCGGTTCTGCCGGTAATTTTACCGGTTCCGGACCAGTTCCGGTACTGCCGGTAGGGAACCGGGGTAGGGGGGCCGGGAGGGGTACCGGGACGGGAGAGGGGAAAAGAACCGGTTATTACCGGTTCCGGTTTACCGGTTCCGGT
>JBCEWC010007712.1:0-21039 GCA_038996855.1 Solanum aculeatissimum | reverse complement strand
CCCCCCCCCCCCCCCCCCTGCCCCCCTCCAAACACCCTACTCTAACCCCACTCAAAATTCAAAAATCAATGTCAACCTCAGAATCCTCCAAAAATCTACTGACCAATTAATGTATTCCTTTTGGTTGTTTAATAAGAGGCCTATCTTTTTCCAATCTCTTTTTTTTATAATAGTACAATTTTTTTTTAAAAAGCTTTGAAGTTAACCACACAAATTTGAGCATCAAAGTCTCCACACTAAAGACACCTATTATTCTCACTTACCATAAAAAAATATCGTCACATGATTCAAATTTCTTTATCCTTAATCAGATATTTTGAATTTATATTGTACTATTCAAGAAATAAAAAGGTCTAGAGCCATGTAATACATAAACCTAAATTAGTCGAACTTCAGTACAGATATAGATACTAAATAATACTCCCTCTGTCCATCTTTACTTAGCCCCATATTGAAAAATGTAATAGAAAAATAATTATAATTAATGACAAGGGTAAATTAGGAACTAAGTGTAAAATTATCTCTAGATTTCATAAACTGGACCAGTATTGTTGGATATCCTAAAAAAGTATAGGAGCCAAGTAAAAATGGAGTAATAACAAAAACATATCACCCCACCTCCACCCCACCCCACCCAATTACAAATATTTGCCCCTTTCTCCCCACACAAAATATTAATACTAATAAATCCCTTCATATTGCATTGTTCCTTTACACAAGAATATATTCTCCTTTTTACACTATAATTTGGAGACCAAAATAAAACCATCATTTCTCCCTTCAACAACACTCCCTCTTTGGCTAGCTCCAACACTAATAGTTTGGAGACTAGCCAAACGATAACTCGCTTCAAATTCATTCAAGAGTCAAGACTAAATATCACTACCATAACCATCATCACCAACAAATATCGAATTCTACGTTCGTTATGATGAACAAACGAGAAAATTCATCGATTTTTTCGAAACATACCCCTAGACGCCTCGAACCTAACGTTGACAATCTCGAGTCAACAAGGTCTAGTAATTTACTAGTCAAGAAAAACAACGTCGTTACAATCAAGCGCGATCAAGAAAAATTCAACAATGCAGGAGTTGTGTCAAACGTCAACGTGCACGCTAGCGCGCATAACGAGGGCGGATCAATGAGGACGGAGGAAAATGGACGTGAGAGATTGAAAAGACATAGAATTGAAGTGGCAGGACATGTTTGGATACCAGAAATTTGGGGACAAGAGGAATTACTGAAAGATTGGATTGATTGTAGTGCATTTGATGCTAAATTAATTAATAATAATATTATGTCAGCTAGAGCAGCTTTGGTTGAAGAAAGAAGAAAAACAAATTCATCTTGCAGATTGAGAATTGAAAATACCTATTGAAATTATCACTCCAAAAAAAAAGATGAGTTTTTTTTTCCTTTTTATTTTATTTTATTTTATTATCATTTCTTTTTAATTGTGTGTTTCCATGTTAATAAATTGAAGAAATAGATATGTTAATGAATTGGAATAATTACACTTTTGGTTCTTGGATTATATATAGGTGAATTTTGATTTCGATTTGTGTGATATATGGTTCGATATATTTTGAAGGGGAGCATTGGAGTAACTGGTAAAATTGTTGTAATGTCTGGTCATGGTCACAAGTTCAAGCCTTGGAAATAGTCTCTTGCAAGGTAAGATAGACTCTTGTGGTCGGGCCCTTCTCTGGACCATGCGCATAGCAAAAGCTTTAGTACACCAGACTTGTTATTGTCTTTAATTTGTTAAAGAAGGTGTTTTTTAGGAAATATGTGAGATTATTTTATTATCGCGAGGTAATTAAGTGGTGGAATAATAAGAAATTGTGGTAAATTTATGAATATTTACATGCAAATCCATGTTATTATATTTATAATTCAATTATTATAAGATAATGACTTAATCAATCACTAATTAAGGGTCACATCGATCCATTAATTGGTTGTGAAGAATTTTTGGCTTAAAGTGGCTTTTCATTCTTTTGTTTCATGATGACATGTTACTTTCCCCGATCCATATGTTGAGAGTTTGGGACCATAAAACGTCTTTCATTTTTCACATGTATGTACCATTGATTTTTCGAAAGAAGGAAAATGAATTCTTATTTTTTAAGTCAAAATAAGGAAAAGGAAATTGGGGTTGAAGTTAACTTCGAAATATTTTACTATGTAGATACGTCAATCATTTTATGTATACAGATTATATGTTGGATCCTCTTAAAAGATGTATATTGTATTGACTTTTTATCATGAAAATTTTGAATCTGTCACTGATTGGGAACACTTTACCCTTAAAATAGAACTTTTCGATACGAATTTAAAGTCGACCCCAAAATGAATGTAAACACCGAGTGAAAAAACAAAATAAGAAGCAGCCAAGAAGTTGAGAAAAAGCCAAAATAGAATTTCAACATGTAACATAGATCACATAATGTGGTGGATGCTAAAGTCCAACTTGTCATACAACATGCATAACAATATCAACACCCACCACCCCACCCCACCTCAAAAAAAAATTCCCAACTTTAATATTCCCCATTATATCTGGATTTATGTCGTGTCGGATCTCATTTGGGAGAAAACACTCCTTACCAAAAAAAAAATTTATTCTCAGGTCTCGAACCTGAGACCTCTAACAACTCATTCAACTATTTTTTGATAAGTTTTATATTTTAACTATCAGTTGTTCATTTTTCCTATCAAAATTATTATTATATTATATATTAAAACACACCTCAACAGTTAATTATATCTTTTCCTGTTTGTTTAGGTAGAAAAAAGGGAACAACAATAGATGAGGTATGTTTGATATTCAAATAGGAAAAAGAAACAACTAATAATTGAGGTGTAACGCTAATATATATGAATTACACAACCTAAAAGAAGGAAAAAACAGAAGGGTAGTAGTCTAAGGCTAAAAAGTCCTCTGAATAAGGGGTAGGGTATAACTCAGTAACGTTGGTTCAAACCATATATATGTGTTGAGAAATCCAATAAAAAACGTATATACAACCAAATGTGAATCCAGTTGCATATATAAGTAGTGTGGATTTGATGGCAAGCGATGGATCGCCATAACTCATAAACTTCAAATTTTGGATACGTGTCTGCTGTGATTATACCTCTACATCATTGGTAAATAATGTAGACAGCAGAAATGATGGTATCAGTTGTAAATTTATTGAGAAAATATGCAGATCTATTCTCTTGTTTTTTCTAGTATAAATATGAAGTTTATGATATCACATAGGATAGGATAGATAGGGTTCCTCTACCTTAAGCAGAGGTCTCGGATTCGACAAAAAACAATAGTTTTCTAGAAGTTTGAGGCTTCAACAGGCTGAAAATTACTGTATCAACTATGAAGCTATGTGTCCAGCAGGCCAGGGGCAAACCAACTCCCAAATCTTCACTGTTCCATCATCACTGGCCGACGCCAAGAGCCTTCTATCCTGCAAGGTTTTGACAGAAGAAAGTAAAAATATTGCAGAATTTATTTGACGAAAAAAAAGAATCTTGTTTTGATTTTGTTGGGGAAATAGAGGAGAAACTCAAAATACGCAAACACATAGGCCTAGAAAGAACTACTAGAATAAAGGGTCGAATTAAGACAGATATCTATCAAACGAAAGGTAGTAGGCATAACAGAGTGAATTCACCCTTCTAGTCTTGAGAATACACAGCTGAAGACAAAAATTTCTCCTCCTTTAAAAAACCATACAACAATCGTTATGATGTCTTAACATATTTGTTGTTCACAACACCATTTGTCAGCTGTGACGCTCATATCCTCTCACCTGTGTTGCTCGGACTCTTCAAAATCTTAGTGAGGTGTGTGTCGTATCATCCAAAAAATATGCATTTTTGGAGGATGCGACACAGGTGTGGCAATATTTTGGATGGTCCAAGCAACATAGCTGAGGTCAACAAATATTCATTTCAAGGTCCAACACTAAGAACCTTAAAAGGTTGAACCCATAAAACTTAAATCCTGAATAACATGCTCAGAAGTTTCCAGATGATCTCAGCTTCTACCAAAGCGTAAAGCATCTCTGCAGCATACTAATACAGAGTTTAAAGCAATGACAGATGAACAAGTAAATGTCAAAATCCTATCACTGTGGCATTCCAGTGACTTACCCCAGAGTGCCATTTCACAGAATTTACGTTCATTTCATGAGCCTTCTCCTTCTTAAAAAGTAGTTTAAATGTAAGTCCATCAACCTGTCATCAGACCAGTGTTATCAAAAGTAAAAAACACAAAAAAGCTCCAAGTTCTGTCGGGGCTTTAAGCGAAAAGTGCAAATAAGGTGTGGGCTTGAATTGAAAAAAACACAAAATATATGTTTTCCAAGATTAATAATGATAAGCATGAATGACAATGTGAATAAAGAAATTGAAATAAAAATCACAATTAAGTGAAATATCAATTATTTAGTGTCGCCTATTTAGAAGAGGTTCATTAACAAGGAAAAGTATGTCTTAGAACCTTGATGACGAGACATTCAACTTGAGAGAGATTTGGCGAGAAGAACAAAATCAGAACCCAAGAACTGTCCTAAAGCCAGGGGAGATGCAGCTTTAAGAAGTTACCGGGTTCATTTGAATCAAGTATTTTTTAAGTGGAGCATAAATTTATGTGTGCAATTACTAGTAGATATGAACCCATAAATTTTTAAAACATAATGGGTTCATTGCTGAAAATGTTAAAGGTTGAAACCATAGAGCTTAAATCCTAAATTGGCCTCTGTCCTAAGCAGTTAATTTTGATATTACTGTAATCTTCTCTTTCTCTCTTTCTTTTTTCTTGCTGAGAAAGACGTGTTAGAATTGATCCGCTTGGGGATTAGCATTATACACAACATAATTAGCACCTGAAGTACTAAACGGTATAAGCGTTATAGAAGGTTTTCCAATACCTTATTATCCTTATCCTCGATAAATACACGTATAGCGTCATCAGCTCCTGAACTTGCAATTATTTCTGGGTCCTGGACTTCATCCCGAGGTACATCACGGAGTAATTCTCTAACATATTAGATTATCCAGTATGTTAGTCTGTAGGAATACCTATAATAAAAAAAGATCAACATGAAATTCAGACAGTCAAATATGCTATGAAACACTAGATTCATGGAAAATAGACCGTAGATCTTAAACTGCCCACCACCCTACCACAACCACCACCATACACATACATATATTAGCTTGAGCATGATAAGAAATAGATGTAGATAGCTACCTCAACCAGTCAACTGAGAAAATTGTCGTATTATGATATCCAGATAGAGTGCAAACATATGACCTAACAAGCACAAAAAGGAGATGGTAGCAAATCAGGAGTTGGAAAACATAGTAATTACAACATTTCTAGTGTAGTCTCACAAAGTGGATGTCTGGGAAGGGGTAGAGTAGAGTGTATGGAGACCTTACCCCCTTACCCTCGGCTCGGAAAACATAGGAATTGCTTATCATAGTTAACTTAATAAATGAAGACCACTCTTGGCCTGAGGAAAGAAAAAATAAACAAAGGAATAAATGCTGTCTCTTAGGTGAACAAAAATAAGTGTCCACCCGAATGCATCAAAATGATGTTCAAAAGACTTGCAACCCTTTCTTTTGGAAAAAAAAAAAAATATGTCCATTAAGATCCAGAGGTTTCTTATTCTACAACAACGAAAGCACCTTTTCGCTCTTTCATATTCTGGGAGATCTCGGGATACAACCGTTGTGGGGGATTCCGGGACACAACAAAAGTATTCTGTTCAGTTATACTGGTGGTTGCAAACACTTCAGTGAGCTAACTTAATAGAATAATTATGGAGAACACAAAATTCCTCGGGATTCAAAATGTGACTTGGATCAGGCCTTGTGCTCCCTCCAGGGTGCAGGTGGGAGGGGGGAAATCGACCAATTTGCCTTGCAGCCTAGTTCTCATGTACGTGCATGGCCAATCTTCTTTTTTACTATTTACTAGTCCACGAGAAAGGTTATTGTTAATAAAGCGAGAAAAAAAAAACTCTCTATAATCAATGAGGGACACCCTCTCATAAGATTGCATGAATCAACTTTAAAGGATTGCATTATGCTTATGAAAGTGAGGATAAGACGGGGTTTACCAACGGTCTAAATTCTGCACATGATACCATATCTTGATGGTAAGGTCATCACTGCAAGTTAAGAGAATTCAATGCAAAATCTGTTTAGTAGTGACAGCAACAACTACCCTATTTAAGATACACCCGAGACTTGAGATCATATACTTTCAAACGAATTCAGCAGAAAAGAAAGACATACCTGCAAGATACCATTCTCTCTCCATATCTAGTGAGAGAGAGAGACCGCACAGTAGATGTATGTTTGCTGAAAGTTCAACCATGTAGCGACATAAGCTCCCAAACAATCTTAAAAATGGCCAAGCTTTCAAAATCAACTTATTTTGAGAAGTGTTTTTTGAAAAATTACTTTCAAAGAGTAGAAGTTTGCTTTTTCCTTCGATTATTTATTTTTTATAGAATACTTTTGTCCTACGTTACTCGGACTCTCCAAATAATTACAGACCACTTTTCACTGTCAGGAGGATGAGGTGAAACACTTCCCACAAAAAGTTTTTCGAAATGAATTCAGACAATCTCTAGAACTACAATCTGACCTATGACTATTATATGAAGCTTCCAAATAGTCACACATGGAAGGTTTTTCAGGATAAAAGATGCACTTCTACACTATCTAGACATAACAAAATGAAAAATAGACCAGCAAATAATAATTTTTACCTGTCAGACTCGCCCAAAGTTTGAATACAAGGCCAATAACTACTGTCAGAAAAATCTTCTTTCCAAACCTAAAAGAAAAAGAAGAGAAATGAGCGGACTACTAATTCTATGTTACATGTAATAGGGGTAAGCAAAGCATGCTAGACTCCTAAGCAAATAACTCACGCAAGCGCGCACACAGAGAATGCGAAGTTGAACCTCTCAAAAATACCTTAATGGTGTTATCAGAATTACCGGAGACTAAAGCAGTATTAGCCCATTGAACTATATTAACATCTTCTGTGTGTCCTTGCAACACTGAAGTACAATCAAACTCATTTCCAGGCAAACCTTCCCATATCCAAATTGACTTATCACCTCCACATGTCGCAAGCAGTTTTCCCCCCTCATTCCAGGAAACACTTCTCACTTCTTTCTCATGACCCTGGACAATATCCATATAACAAAATAAGAAAGCAGACAGGATTCTAGTAGATTTATAGCTCATTGAAGAAAATGAAAAGAAAAATCCCCAAATATATAGATCAATCCAAATTAGAATCACAAATTAATATAAGCCAAATCAAAACAACTCCATAGTAACAAATTCCCTTAAGTCTGCTGAGTGATGACATATCTTTGAAGTTTATGTTGCAATATTTACAAAGAGTTAATTTCTCATCAACTCAGACTAGTTCTTTCACAAAGTCACTGCACCTTCAAAGTGTAGACATGCTCATAGGCACGAGCACCGACATTTTTCCAAATGGCAATGGTGGCATCAGAGCAAGCTGCTGCCAACAATTTGCATGGCAGTGACCAGGCACACGATCTAACAGTACTTGATCCCTCTAAAACAGCCTGCAAAATTTCCTTCTAAAAGTTATTACAGATCTTTTTCATGTATAGGTTCAAATAGTCATTGTAGCTCGAGAACAACAACAACATACCCAGTGGAATCCCACAAGTGGGGTCTGGGGGGAAAAAATATACGCAGACCTTACCACTACATCACAGAAATAAGAGGCTATTTCCGAAAAACAGTCATCTCAAAAATCAAGCCTCATAAGCAGAAGATACTAGATATTGTAGCTCGAGAACGAAGGTCATTTTATTTTCTTGAGCATTGAAAGAGTGCTAGAGAAGGAATAAGAAGGAACATAGAGGAAAACAATGCTCATAAGGACACAGGGTTTACCAAAACTCATAGATAAGCTAAAAAAGTGTGAGAGTCAATTTAACTATCTTATAAGCTCAATTAAACACCCTTTAAATTTGTAAGTTTTTGCAAGAAAATTGTTAAATGAAACTTCAGCTTAATTCTACCCCAAAAACTCTCTCAGACTCAAGTCAATATAAGCAGATCACTAGTCGATTTTCCAACCAATGTAGAACTCTACCCCCACTTTAATACCCCTCTCTACGCTTAAGTCCAACTGTAGCTTGGACCTAGAGCCTAAATAGGAACGGACCGGACTCTAATACAATGTTAAATGAACCTCGGACCTAATTCAACCCCTAAACTTAGCTCACCAGGGAGGATTGTCCAAGTCTATAAGCATATCACCTATTCATTCCCAACTTATGTGAAACTCTAATCTAATTTTCGTCATTTTAACAAAAAAAACAGTCTATCATCATTTTTGTTATTTATAACACTTCAATTCTAAACACGTAACTATTTATCTATAACCTCAATTCCAACATTTAATAGCTTATCAATTATTTACGATCAGCTAATCCAAATGATAACTCATAATAAAATAAATTCATAATTTTAATAAGCCTTAAAAGGAATAAAATTTTAAAAATCAAACCTTGCACTCGAAAAATCCGGAGAAATTTTGTTCCCAGATTCGTATGGTTTTATCATCACTCCAGGATGCGATTACCACCGGAACACCCAAAACGCCGGTATCCTCCTTCCAAATAATACCCAAAACCTTATCGGTATGACCTTCGAGCTTCTGAATCTCTCTCAGTTCAAAATCATCGTCGTTGAAATTCTTCATCGTGGCGGAATTGTGGCGGCGATGCGGCGATGCGACGGTGCTGCACAATAAATTGGACAAATTTGATCAGATTTTGGTGATCTATGAGGAAACTTAGTTGTATACTACGTTTACGTAGACCTGTTCAAGTTAATTAATTTGTGAAATTATAATTAGACCCCTTTAAATTTTAAATAGAAGTTTCAGTTAATTATAATTATGATAACTAGTTTTTCCTTCACTCGTATTTTGTTTTGATTAAGCTGCAAAGCCCATTCGCACACCAACTGTTTGTTATAATGCCTAGTTGAGAAGCTTCAGTTTTTCATATTTGTGGTTTGACAGAATGTTTCATAGGCGAGTTATGTCAATCTTAAATCTTCGTGGAAATGCGATATTATTGAATGTGAAGGAGATGCACAATGTTGGTCCATTGTACTCAGCATTGGAAGCTTTACCAAGAAAGCTGAAAAGGGCTGAAAGAAAACCATGGGTGACGAGTGTTAACGAGCTTAAGCGGAGAGCTAGACTGGACAAGCAAGAGAGAAGGGTGGTGCGTGAAGTTGCACTTCGGCCGCCAGAAAATGGACTATTAGTTGAGAAGCTAATCCCTGTTGCTCATCAAGTATTAGCGTCCAGAGCTCAATTATTAGCTTGTGTTTTAAGGATTTCAGAGGAAATTCCTATTTATTTTTGCAGGTAAGATACACATTTTAGCTTTCTTTTAACTACTCGTATGTAGAAGAGCTAATGGTTTTCTTGGGGAGTTTCATACCCGAACTATGAGTTATATCCTTTTTCAACCTAAACTATCACGATGATGTATTAAAAAACATCGAAGATGACTAGACTAGTTATCAATTGTTCCCTTTTCCTACCTGAATTATTACTCAACTAGGTGTGTTTTAATACATCGATCATCATAGTCAAGTAGGAAAAGGGAACAACTGACAATAGTTGGGGTGTGAAACTCGCAGAAAAATGATAGTTCAGGTGTGCTTTTTGACCATTAACTCTAGGTAGAAGATGCAATCGAGTAGGACTGTAGTAGTCAAATATGATATTCATTTTACTTACTCTTATGCAGATTTAGCCAAGAGCATAACATAATAGAAGTAAATGTTCCTTATAGATGATATCAAGTAGTTTATATTAAACTTCTTATCAAGGTAACGAATGAATTAACTAGTGGGGACAAATATAAGTATTGACATGAATTAAACTTGCCTAGAGCACAACGAAAATAGAAGATTCATATAGCTGAATCCTGTTGATTTGGAGTCGAGGCCTAGTTAATTGATGGGAGATCGATTATCTAGCAACTCATTATGAAATTGAACTGTTAAATTGTTGAGCAAGCAGGCCTATGTTGTGAACTCTGTTCTTTTGTGCAGCTTCTGTACCGAAGTTCATGTTGGTCATCCACCACATAAGATCAGAACTTGCAATGTTAGCGGCAGTCAGAAGAACAAAGAGCATACATGGCAAAGAGGGGGAGTAGATCATGTATTACCTGTTGTAGAATCTTTTCATCTCTATGACAGGTTGGGAAGAGCTGTTTCACATAATGAGCGACTTGAAGTTGATCGCATCCCAGCTCTTGTGGAATTGTGCATTCAGGCTGGTGTGGACTTGCCTGAGTATCCAACCCGAAGAAGGAAGTTCCCCATTTACCGAGTTGCTGGAAAGCTCATAGATTTTGAGAAGAGGTTTCCTAAGAATGATTTGTCTGGGAAGGACATAGAAACTTTTAGGTCTCGGGAAACTTTTAAGAAGCCCATCGGAGATGGAAATTATTTGGATTTACCCTATGATGACATAAAAGGTATGTCTTTATGTTACTACAATGTTCTCTTATATATTGTTATCTTTCAATGTGTATTTTACTATTGAACACATCCCAAGTAATTTCCTCTCATGAGCTTCAACCTATGTTGCTCGGACTCTCCAAAATAGTTGTTGCACCCTTGTCGCATTCTTCATAATGCACTTCTTTACCTGTCAACATTTTTGAAGGGTCCAAGCAGCATAGGCTTCAAAGTATGTCAAAGAATTATTTCTTATGGTATGATGAACCTTCTAGTTTGACTTTCCACTACTTATTTATCACTTCTCCAGGATTTGCAACGCGAGGAGTGGAAGCTTGGGAGATTATGCGTACCGGAGCCATACAACTCATGCAAATGTACGGTGTTCAAATGTGTGGATATTGTCCTGAGTTGCAAGTCGGGCCAAAGGGTCATAGGGTTAGGCAATGTCAAGCCTTCAAGCACCAGATGAGGGATGGACAGCATGCTTGGCAGGAGGCAACAATAGATGATCTTCTCTCCACTGTATACGTTTGGCATGTCCAAAACCCTCATGCTGGTGACCTTTTGGTAGATTCTTTGAAGAGGTATTATGGTAAGTTACCTGCGGTCGTTGAACTGTTTAGTCAAGCTGGAGCACAAGTCGGAGATGATTACTATCACATGATGAGGGTAGATGTTGTTGTTCCTGGACTAGATGAAGAAAAGTTGGTCGTATGAAGCTCTGAAATGCTGCCCAACGTATTGGCAGAGGAGAAGCAACATTAGACTGAGGATGTTACATTGGTTTGATTGCTGCTGGTTTGGATAACCCAAGACTATATCGTTGCAAGGGCTCATTAATCTATGCAGATTCTGTCAGCCAGAACATCAACTGCGTGCTGACTGCTGAGATACAACCAACTTTTCTTGCCTACATAAAAGTAGGACAATGAATAGAAGGTATTATTATTAGGTTAGTAAACAATAGTTTTCCATTAATCTTTAGGATGTTTTGAATACATGGACTTTTGTTTCTATAAAAGCATGCCATTAAGGGTAAAATGTGAAATTTAATGCTGAAATGTGTCCCCTTTTTTCGACAGACTGATGAGGAAATAGTGCCACATAAATTGAACGGATGAAAGAGTTTCACGAACCATTGAATCCAACATTCCATTACTTACATAGTGATCTTCCGCACCTAAACTCAGATGAATAATATCATATTTTAACATATCAACCAGACACGATACAACATTGTAAATAAGGCAGAAACTTCAAAGAGCTGTTTTTAGTCCAATATAGGTATAACAATTAGATCTTAGAGGCAAAGCTGATGCCCTCCTGTGCCAATTGCTCCAAGGTAGCAAGGGGTTGAACTTTTGCAACTTTAGCAATTGCCTTGTTCTCTTCAGGTGAACCACTCTCGAGGAATGCACCAACAATCTTTCCATCTTTGATCCAGTATTGTCCAAACTTGTGAGTTGCAGATTTGGGATCAGAATCCCCAAAGAGCACTGTTTCACCCACGTTATCACCGTAGAATTGCCAAGACAAATCGAAGGCACGGGAATAGAAATATGGAAGGTAGTCATATTCATCAACAGACTTCCCTTGCTCACTGGCAAATATTGCCTGCACCAGCAACAATGTAACATTAACATTTTTACTTCATAAAAAGACGTGGAGTTTGGGAATTTGTAATTGCATTTGATCAAAGTTGATTTGACAGAGTAGAAATCAATAGCAAACTGCAGAAAACTGTTCTAAGCAGTCACGCATGGCAGCAAAAGACAACTTGCGAGTGTAATTTAACAGTATTGTCACAAATTTGTACTCGTGCCAGGACATAAACAATCAGCAAGCACGTAGAGCGGAGAGAGTTTCCAGTATTGACCACCCTAATCTGCGTGTGTTGTGTGCTTCAAACATCCAGTTTTTATTATGACTCATGAACGCAGAGTATTAGTTGACCAAAAAAGAGTATCATATTATAAGCAGGATGACAATAGAACACTTTTATATTAACTCAGGACAGCATCAGGGAGGTGTGTCACATACCTTGACAGCCTGCTCAGCAGATTTGCGAGAATGATCAACATGTTCAACTCTTCTAATGTCATTGTACATTTTCATAGGAAAAGTGGCAACATCACCTACAGCATACACATCGGGTACACTTGTTTTGAAGAACGCATCTGTCTGAAAACAGAAGCCAGGGCATAAGTATTGCAATTCAGTACGTTCGAATGGAACATGACACAATGTGTTGTAACTCTGATAGAAACAAGAAACAGACAGCTTATAGCTCAACGAGAACACACAGCTTTGGTTCGAGAAGAAAACTATGTTGTTTCTGAGGGTCCATTGATAACAGTCTCTATTCACAAGCTATGGGGGATAAGGTTACGCACACACTACCCTCCACAAACCGAACTACACTGGAATCATGTTGTTGATTACTTCATTTCTTTGTAATGCCTAAAACAGCACCAGTATTCCTGGAATCCATTGATCCGTTCTTTCAGTGAATCATCTCAGTTGCTCATATCTACTTTCGAAACTTATTTAAAATTTAACTGTTTAAATTTCTGTCGGGTACATCATACTGAACTATTTAGTGGTTTAACCATTTAAATGACAAAAAAAAAAAAAAATCAAAAAGCACGCAAGTCAAAACTTTAGAATGATGAGTACTGAACAGTGAGCACAAACCTTAATTCCTCCCTTATCCTCTTCAACTTGCCCTTTGAATAGAGTCGTGAGTGGTCTTGCTCCGACTCCTACGACTACTATGTCGGCTTCCAAAACTCTGCCATCTTTAAGTTTGACTTCCTTCACCTGCAAATTGGAAACAAGAACGTTGTGAGGTAACGCTCTAATGCTCAACAAGATTTCTCAAAATGGTGCAGTCTAGATGAAGACCTCTCCATTTGGATGGGTATCAAATCCAACAGCCACTGTACCCTTGATGATATTGACTCCCTTATTATGATAATAACCTTCATAAAATGCAGCTATGCCCTCTGTGAAAAGCCGAGGCACTGCAAAAACAAAAAGGATTACAGTAAGATTAGACTACAATTAAGCAGGACTACATATTCTCCATAACTGACTACCACGAAACAGTTTAACATTTCATGTTATGCATGCAATGTGGAAAGTAAAAGCAATTTACTTACTGCACCACGGCTCTGGGTAAACCATAGTGACTTCAATGTTGTTCAGTCTCAGTACAGCACTAAGCTCAAGACCAATGTACCCTCCCCCAACAACTACAGCCTTTCCATTTTTCTTAGCTTTCAATGCTTCCACAAGCTGATCAGCATCATCGATTTCTCTCAAGTAGAAGATGTTCTTGGAATCAGCACCTTGTACACCAAAATCTGACAACTTCAAAACCTGAAGAGACGCGAACAATAAATTAATGTAATGACCAATGACAAAAAGCAAAATATACAACAGAACCACATTTCCAAGAGACTCACAGTGGACCCAGTTGCAATAACAAGTGTTTGATATTTATAAGATTCCCCAGCTGCACTAATAAGAGTCTTTGAAGCAAGATCTGCTTTCACTATTTCAGTACTCAGGATCAATGATATACCTGCAATACGAGACCAAATGATTCATTAGAGATGTGTCTTCAACCAGCTATACCACCACATGACAGAAGTCATGCATGACCATATGTATGCAAATAATGCTTAAACACAACGAATTATTACCGTTCTCTGCATACCACTCAGGAAGCAGTCTCTCTCCCCCACTTCCAACACACACATGAAACCCTGGGAGTCTAGCAGCTCCTGGTAGATAAATCATAAATGGAATATCAAAGGTATTAGAGAAAAGATTTTCTGATACCAGATCAATCAATTAAAAGAGTTTAAAAAGTAAGAAGCTTTTTGATATAGCAATTTATCTATATGAGATGACATTCTGTATAGTAAATCATGCTGAATTGTTTTTTCTATTTTTCATTTTTTTTTTTTGCTAGTAGGAGAAGCAATAACCATTCTACAAGAAAAATAAAATAAAATACTCTTTCAAATGTGTACAAGGAAATTAACTACGAAGAAAGATAATATGCGTTTTCTATAATGACTTCTATTCAAGTCCATACCCACACTATCAATTACGAAAGTCACAATTAGTTATCGAAGGAAAAAGAAGACTTGCCTTCAGGAAAAAGGTACCCTTTGCTAAGTGCAGGTCGTTCATATGGAGCCACCTGAGGCAGTAAATAAACATTTTTAGCAATCAGATCAAATCTAACACTATTTTCCTGAAAGAAGGAAAGATTGTTAGATGTAAAATTTAGGAGGGCTGAGCAGGAAAGAATGGACATAAGAGTCGATAAGTTGCAAAAAATCAACCAAAGAGAGAGATAGAGAGGCATAGCCCAACAAACTAGGGATAACAGAGGTGTGATCAGAACTCTTTTTGCAAAGAAGATACAAATTTACAAGCAAATGGTAGAGTACGAGACACTTTTCCTTTCCTAATTGACATGAATATATCAAAGGGAATTTAACAATCTTGTTTATTAGCTATGGTATCATGAATGAATGCTTTCTGGGACTTTACAAGCATAAGCTGATGAAAAATTAGCTTAAGTCATCAACTCTACAGAACTTAGAGATTCTTATAAATAGCTAATTGGAATACCAAGGTAAATCCAGAGATCAATGATACATGATATCAACAGAAAACAAAATAAATGCTCCCTTGTCCAAAATGACGTCCACACGAGCAGCAGTGCAACTATGATTTACAACTAAATTAATAAAAGCAAGAAAGCAGTACAAAATACTTACCGCCTCTTTGGAAATAATAGCAAGTTCCCCAGACTTAACACCCTGTTTTGCAAATTCTCTAGCAGCATACCCCTGCAAATGCAACCAAACTTAAATTCATTTACGACCACGATTCTAAAATTAGAATTCATAACAACAAGATTTGTTCCTACAAGAGTTCAGAAACAAAAATATAATCCTTTATTTCAGCTAGTTGCTTATAAACTTTTTTCTACATCCTGGGGGAAAAGGTAATCGAAGCCTGTTTTTCAATACCAGCAAAAAAAAGAAACTTACAGTAAATGCAAAACAGAATCTTCTATACAAAACAAACAAATAATTCATGGACAGAAGTGGCCATACATATCATCTCTAATAGAATCCTAATCATCAGTTATCCCAAACAAGAAGCTAACTGGTTAAATGCTTCATGAGCAATGATGATCAGGAAAATTTTCTGCCAATTCTACTATTCTAATAAAAGATTTAGAGTTCAATACCAAACCAATCAAAGATATCTACACTTTCTAAGCCAAAGGAAAAAATAGAGGAGACTATATACGTTTAATTCGATCAAAAGACATTTAATTTTGTGTCAACTGGCTATAGCCATCCAAAGTAAACAGAAATAAGTATGCCAAGATCTCTAGCTCCCAATATCTCAACAAAACAACTAATAAGTTCTACATTTTTAAATCACTTCGTACTCAAATCCTCCAACTCCATTTCAAAGCCACTCATTTCAACAATAAGCCAAAACAATGAAGGAAATAAGCTTACCTACAACAACACTCTAGCTATCACTCTCCAGAATCTAAAAATTGACATTAAAAAAAAGTAACACAAAGACAAACACACATTGACACACAACGCAAATATATCCGTGTTTATATACATATTATCACTTCATGTACTAAACATCCAACTCCAACTCAAAGCAAATCAACAATCCCACGGCAGATTAAAACATTGAAAATGAGATAATTCTCACTTTCAATCTCCACAAGGTCGTCTCAACAAATTTAGGGGCCTAAAATCAAACTTCATGGAGAAGCCTTTTCTTTAGTTGGAATATATGAATTGAAAAACTACAATATAAACAGTGCAATCCTACAAGTGAGGCCTGGAGGGTGTATAAAGTACACGAAACTTATAAAATATAAATGTAAACAATGCAATTTTTCAACAAAAATTATAATATAAAATTAGAATAATAAAACCTAACTTAAAAATTTTAAAAGTTTATCTAATGAGTTTGAAATAATGTTGGGTTGAATTTGATAAGTTATATAATGACTTAAAACTGTCTTGATTCGTTGCATTGTTTGACATTTAAACAAGACACCAATTTTTTTAAACCTTTTATAATGACACAACAATAGATTTTGCATAATACAAAAGGTTTAATTGGTTGGAAAACTTTGGAATCTTCAATAATGAGAGAATAAAAAGGTAAATATAAAACATTAACGTCGGTTCGTGACAACAAAATACGTAGTTACGGATGCTACATTGAACTAATTATTACTTCATTTCTTAATTATTACAACAACTCATCCATTAAATAAGGTAAAAAGTTATTGAATTTTCTATTCGAAAAATTCTTTTCAAATATATATATATAATATCTTTAGAAAAAAATGAGGCTTCCAATTCTTTTAGGACCTCAAGTGATTGTTTTATTAGCCCCATTATCGAGACCGCCCTGATTATCTCCGTAATCTATCAGTTGACTATCACAATAATAAGGAAAACTAAAAACATATCTATTTATGTTTATGCAGCTCAACGATTTCTCAGATATCAGAAAAAAAATATCTACATACGTATCACTATGCAGAAACCAAAACGTCATTTCACTGTGCTAAACCTTCAGATCTACGGTAAACTATACACCACATCAAAAAATTCACAGAGGCAAAATCATCACAATATAATCCACAAAGCTAGAATCCAAATTCCGAGCTCAAAATCAAATATGTACATTCAAAAATCAAAGCAAAAAAAATAATTAAAAACTCAAAAAATAAAACCATAATAGAAAGCTAAATTTTACGATCGATCGACGAGATACTCACAGCAGAAACACCTCCACCGACGATCACATACTTGAACGATTTCTCCGCCATTGATGAATTTTTGAAAAATATTTAGAGGCTTTTTGTAGAAAAAAATGAAGTTTGTTAAGGAAACTGATGAATATGGACTGATATATATAGTAGATACAAATTTACAATAAGCTTGGGGCTGATGGTAATTTCTGATTGGCTAAAAATAGAAAAAGATAATTTACACGTGGCACGTTTTCTGCCGTTGGATTTACTGACTCTGACGTCGCCACGACGATTGGAGAAGAAGATCAAGTCAAATTTGGAAATGTGATTTATTTTTTTGGATTAATTTAATACATTAATTAATTAAGGAAAACTATTAATATAAATTAATACAAGATATTATTAATGAGCATAATAAGAAATAAAGTGAATATTTTTTTTAATACAATGTGATAATCTTTAATGAACTTAACTAATAAAGTTGGCTCATATCAATCTCTTAATGCTCAAATAATTAATTATTATGGTCCAAATTTCAAGAATAATCTATTCAAAAGTGTTATTATAACAATAAAATATTCACTATTCATCGAAATTATTTGTTTGGAAATTTCCCGAAAAGCTAATTATAGATTTTTCTCTCCATCGGAATAATAAGCCCGGTATGCTCATTACTAAATTTTTTTATCAGAGGTTGAATTGATTATCAAAAGAAGAATTATGCCAAAAATTAAGATACATTCTGGAAAAAGCGAATAAAAGTCTTTCATAAAAAATCCCGTAGAATCGAGAATGAAGTTTTCATTCTGCACATGTCAAATCATGAATTAGTAACTGTTTCCAATTTCTAAAAAAATATATGTGTTCATTTTTATATATAGAAAAATTATTTTTGATACACTATTTAAAAATATTCTTTTGGAAAATAATAAAGTAAACAAGTGGGAATTATTTATTTATTTTTTGGTATTGGAGTGGGAATATAATTCATGAGAAGTGCTCAATTTTATTTTTTTATTTTTTTGGTTAATGATTTTATTTTCAATTCAATGAGGTTTGACACTTGTCTTTTAATTGCTAGTATTTATTTATTTTTGGAAAAGTCACATTCATTGACGTCATTGCTTAGACACAAATATTTTTGGTACAATAAAAGAAATAGTCAAGTGTGAAAAGTTTTTTTTTTTTTCCTTTTAATTTTGAGAAAGAATGTGTGAAAGGCATCTTGGTCAAATATCAAATAATAAGAAATTAAAACCAATAATAAATTAATCTATTTTCATTTAAGAAAACCTAAAATCCACTTTTGCAAAAAAAAAATTAAAAAAAAATCAAGTTCTTAACATTGACGATTGAAGATCGAAAAAGTTGATATGTTGATGAGGTTAGTCCTTCGTGACTAAACAATTTGATTATTTTGTTGAATTAAGCAAATTAACGTGTTGAATATGAGAGTATCTCTCAATAGTCAATACATCTCAACATATGCTCCTCTAAAAGCAGAAACGAAATCTAAATTTAAAGTTTATCAATTCTTATAATGATTCGGAATTAATATACAATAATAACTTAATTCATAATCAAATATTTATAAATAATTCGTATATTTTAAATACATACATATATATATATATATATATATATATAAGATATCAATAAAAGTTATTGCTTTCTATAAACTTACGTGTCATACGATAAATATATCTCTACTTCTAAACCTGAAGGTGAATCGAATCCAATTTCATGTAGCATAAATTGGTCATATCCATCCATTCATCTAATATTTTTTAATAAATCTTATAAGATATATTTTTAAATTAATTGAATCAGCGAATACCTAAATAATTATTATCAAGTGTGAAAGGTATAAATGATAAGTTGACCAAACTAACATATCCTTCTTAAATGGCTGACATAATAAGAACTAGAAAGGTCAAATCAAAAGTTTGACCAGGAATTTTTGAAGAAGAATATGAATATTTTATTATAATATAAGCATAAATATAATTCAATCGAAAGCGAAATAAAATAATTTTACATTTAATTTCAGAATTATATTACTTATTCCACTAACTAAGTGATTCATATAAGTATAAACTTATTTATGGTCGATCTTTATATTAATTAATAAATATATGACATATATTTATATATAGATTTTACACATTTATTAGATTAAATGACTATAGTAAATTTATCTGATTTGATATAAATCTCAATTAAGGTAAGTATTTATCATTGACATGCTCGCAAGATCATTATCTAGAATTTTTTTTGGCATATATGTGTTTACACCAAATCAATAAATACAAAATATATGTCTTGTATATAGACTTTTTAACACTTATGAACAACGGTTTAAATAATATGTTATTTCACTTTAATTCATTGATTCTTAAAGCTTAATAATTCAGTCAGTGTAAAATTTAGTGTGGATAAGAATTTATTTATATAATTTTTGGGTTTCTCATCCGGTGTCTGATATTCGTATTAGAGTTCAATTATTTTGGATTTGTGCTGCGTAGGGCCCCACTTAAAAGGAAGTGTTTCCTGTTAAGGATTTTTTTCATACCCAAGGCTCGAATCCGAGATTTCTGGTTAAGCAACAAGCAAACTCATCTATTGTACTACATCTTTTGGTGATAGGAGAATATTTTTCTTTGGAGAACACTTTTCTAAATAAATTTCATCAAATAGTTTCAAATGTCAAGTAGATTTGGGCTGCCATTTTGGCCCAAAGAGAGGTTGGGCTTGACCTTTAGCCCAAACTATCTACTTTCGTTTAATAAATGGAAATCTTACAAAACTAACCAGAATCTCACATTCAATCTCTCAATACGAAATCATCTTTATGAAGAATAATTTATCTCCTAATATAAAACTCTTCGATATAAATTCAAAAGCAGTCCATAAAAAATAGCTTACCACAATTTGCGAACAAGTTAATAATCTGTTGATTTATTAATAACATAATTTGACCCTCCCAATTTAGTCTATCTAAAAGTTGATTGATTTATGCTAAATATGTAAGTCAAATTGATCCATGAAAATTTTGATCAAAATATTCTTTTAAAAAAATAAATTATTTATTTCATTTGTCATATACATATATATATATAATCAAAATATAGAAAAAGTAAATTTTATTACACAATTAAATAAATAATGAAAATAAGTTAAAATTTGGTTAAGTATGACTTATTATTTTTGTAACGGCCCGTTTGGTCGTTTTAATACTAGAGCTTTTATTCCCTAAAAGATTTATCTCGTAAATTTAAAAAGGAATTTTATTGGACTATTTGATAACTTTTGTTATCTAGCTTGGGGGTAAGTTTAGATAATTAAATTAGTTTATGGGTTAAAGTGATAACTTAGTTAAAATCTTATACTACTTATCCTATATCTATTAAAATAAATTGGTAGAATTTAGTGTTGTTAGTACATAATTAGATTAAAATAAAAAGAGAACGAGAGAAGGGAAGGGTTACGAACTTACCTGCGGCGTCATATGCGTGAAGGCAACCCAGATTTGCCTCAGGTAACATTCCAGTGAATCTTTAATTTTGTTGGTGGATACATTTGTTATCATGTACTTATTTAACATTATTATATTATAAGAGAATTGAGAA
>JBCEWC010007711.1:0-21041 GCA_038996855.1 Solanum aculeatissimum | reverse complement strand
GATGATGAGTGTAATGATGCTATGATGGCTTGATCGAGGGTCTTCAGGTCCTCTTTCACCATGTCACATCTAGGCCCACTTTTCGGGTCGTGACAATATAATAAAAAGAATGTACATGCCAATGCCATAATATAATTATGAAATGTACATGCCTATGCCACAATATAAGATATTTGCATACCAATGCAACAATGGAGTATAAGATCACCGCATACCAATGCAACTAGTCAATATATGATAGATACTTACCAATGCAACAGTGGAGTATAGGATCTGTGCATACCAATGTAACTAGTCAATATAAGATATGTGCATACCGATGCAACAGAGGAGTATAGAATCTATGCATACCAATGCAACAAGTCAATATAAGATATGTGCATGATAATGTAATAATAAAGTAAGATATGTGCACACCAATGCAACAATATAGTAAGATATGTGGATACCAATGCAACAATAATATATGATATGTGAATACCAATGTAACAGTAAAGTAAGATATGTGCATACCAATGCAACACTAGATTAAGATATGTGCATACCAATGCAACAATAGAGTAAGATAGGAGATGGCTCATAAGAAATGTTAAACGGGGGGCAATAATCATAGCATTACAAGGCTAGATCAAGACAATCAACTAAAGCCACAAGTACATCAGTAAGCCATATTAACATATCTTCCTCATCAATGATCAATTTCTGACAAATCTAGACTCTGTAAGTCATGAAATATACTTTCAATCCCGTAATAAATCATGAATGACACCAAGTTTCCGCAATTCCCTTTCAATTGTATAGCCAGTCCTACATTATCATGCTAATGACCAAAGTGGCTCATATCTAAAGTATTAGGCTCAATTCAAAGGTATCTCAGGTCTCATAATATCATAATAATATCCCAAGTGCCTCAAATCGTAAGATTTCAACTCAATGTATCAATATGATTGCAGTCTACTCAATATTCGACATAACCGATTAACATATCCATCAAAATTCTAACATATCAATTCATTTAATCATGATTCAATCTACATCTTAAATTACCACATAATATACTCAATAACTCAAATTCAGTCCCAAAAAGGTTAGCTAAACCTACCTCGATGTTGAAATCGTACTCGAATAAGCTTTAAATCAACCCAATCTTCCAAATGATATACATATTTCTCAACAAATATAAAAAATTAGATAATACTCATCAAGAGGAGCATTTTGACACCTATATTGGTATGGTTTAGACTTAGGGGCAAAATAGTCAAAATTAGGGCTAAATAATCAAAATTTTTGAATCTAGAAATTGACTTTAAAATTGAGTTCTGCATAAAAAATGAAGATCTTGGGTGTAAATTTCACTAAAATCGAGTTCAATATGAAGGAGAAATCACCATTTCAATTTTTAAAATCAAACACCAAAAATTCCCAATTTCGGACATTTAAATCTTGAATGTTTGGATAAAATCGAGATAAAACTTCTGAAAATATATTAATATAATGTTAAACACACTTAGCCAGCCAAAATCTTCAAAAACCTTTCTTCAAAAACGCATAAAAAGATTGGAAGTTCAAAAATGGGTTAAAAATGGTGTCCCTTGGGTTTTCATAACTGCATAGTGAAATACTCTCCGCGGACGCGGGTGGAGAACCAGGTCCACATCCGCGAATGCAGAGCCCTAAGTGAAAATACGGAGATGAACCAGGTTCACTTCTGCGAATGCATACCCCTTAGAGAAAACGGGAGAGAAGCCAGGTTCACTTCCGCGAATGCTGAGAGAAAAACGGTTGCACTAGAAGCTTTGCACCAACAAAATCAGTAAATATTAAAAACTCGAAAGCAACATTTGAAACTCATCCGAAATCAGAATTTCACAAATAAAATATTTATCCATACCAGAAACAATGATCTAGACTCAACGAAATCCTCAAACATTGATTCCAAGGCTTCTATGACACCTATACCGATGCAAGTTGATTAAACTAATTTAAAACTCAAAATACCAAAACTACCCTCGACAACTCTAAAAATATTATGAGACCATATTTAGTGTTTGTTTTACCATTCAAAACTAGTGGAATTGTCAGAATTCTGATCCGAGCTTCCAAAGTTCGAATGTTGACCAAAGTGAAACTTTGATTCTAAAAATGACTAAAATCATAACTTTGGGCTTAAAAACTACATTTTAACTCCAAATCCAGTTCCACAACTTCCTGTAGTTTAGTTTCAACATTTTGGAACTAATGAAATTGACAGTTCCCTAATCCGGTCTTTGAAACTAAGAATGATACAAAAACTCACTTTTTCTGTAACTTAAGCCTCCTAAAATGCTAAAATTCATATTATCAACTTTTAAAACTCAGGATTCCAGTTCTAACAATTCAAACAGTTCAAAATAGGCCCAAAGATACTTACAAAAGGGTAAAATAGTATTTTTCATAGAAAATACAAAAAATGACCAACCAAGTCATTACATCATTCACTACTAAAAAGAGTGTTTGTCCTTCAACATAAGAAAAATAAGAGTACCTGAAGCCTAAAAAATATTGGGATATCTGACCCGCATGTCAGACTACAACTCCCAAGTAGCCTCATCAACAGATGGTGGCGCTACTAAACTATCACAGAAGGTATGTCTTTGTATCTTGATCTATAGACTTGCCTGTCCAATATTATTATAGCCTCTTCAATATAGGACAAATTTGAACCCAACTCAACTAAGTCAAATGAAATCACATAGGACTCATCAGGAATGTATCAACGGAGCATAGAAACATGAAAAATAGAATGTAGTGATAATAATCTCGATGGTAATGCCAACTCATAGGCAACTTCACAAACTCTTCTCAAAATCTCAAAAGGGTTAATGAACCTGGGACTAAGCTTGCCTCTCTTTCCAAATCTCATCACAACATTCATGGGTGAAACCTTTAGCCAAACACTGTTACCAATAGAGAATTCAAGAGGTCTGACCCTCCGATCAACATAGCTCTTCTGGTGACTCTGCACTGTCAAAAGTCTACTCTGAATCAAACGGACATGGTCCATGGCATCCTAAATCAAATCAACACCTAACACTTTGGCCAAGCCTGAATCAAACCATCTAATAGGTGATCTACATCTCTGACCATACAAGGCCTCAAACGATACCATCTGGATGCTAGAATGGTAACTATTGTTATATACAAACTCTGCTAATGGTAAGTGTTGGTCCCATCAATCCCTAAAATCAATAACACAAGCCTGAAGCATGTCCCCCAACACCTGAATGGTGCATTCAAACTGACTATCTATCTGGGAGTGGAAAGCTAAACTCAAATCCACTCTAGTACCCAAACCACGCTGAAGAGCCTGCCAAAAATGAAAAGTAAACACAGACCCTCTATCTATAACTATCGATACTGGCACACCATGAAATCTGACAATGCTCCATATATACAATCTAGCCAACTTCTCTGCACTTTATCTAGTCTTCACCAGTATAAAGTATCCTGACTTGGTCAAACAATCAACGATCACCCAAGCTGAATCAAAGTTGCCCAAGGCCATGGGCAAACTTGTGAAAAAGTCCATTGTTACTCTCTCCCACTTCCATTTAGGAATGGGCATCCTTTGCATCAATCCTCCAGGCTTTTGATGCTCATACTTCACCTATTGACAGTTTAAACACTTGGCCACAAACTCAGCTATGTCTCTCCTCATGCTAGACCACTAATAATGTTGTTTAAGGTCAGGATACATCTTAGCCACACCCGGATGGATGGAATATCTAGCACAATAGGCCTCTTCTAATATCAATCTCAACCAATTCCCAACTTTTGGCACACAAACTCTACCATTAACCCCCAGAACACCACCAGAATCAATAATAGCCATATTGGTTTCACCTCTCAATACTTTATCATGAATCATGCATAATCTGGGGTCCTCGAACTAGTTAGCATATATCTGATCAAGCAAAAATGATCTAGTCTCCACAAATGCCAAAATACTCTAAGGAGGAGAAA
Organism: Solanum aculeatissimum; assembly: GCA_038996855.1. Classification (NCBI taxonomy): domain Eukaryota; kingdom Viridiplantae; phylum Streptophyta; class Magnoliopsida; order Solanales; family Solanaceae; genus Solanum; species Solanum aculeatissimum. The sequence continues at coordinate 17,039 of JBCEWC010007711.1, read as the reverse complement.
TGTCCAAACGGACCATCTGCCTAGCTTGTGACTGAACATCTAAGGGTAGAGGCCGTTTCTCTGCCCTTAAGAATGCCAAACTCCCTGTACTAGTAGCTTTTTAGTAAAAAGATTCTACCATAACATTGGCCTTCTAGGGGAGATATAAAATAGAGATATCACAGTCTTTAAGCAACTCCAACCACCTACACGGTCTGATATTCAAATTAGGTTGAGAGAAGATATATTTGAGACTCCAGTGATCGGTGAAGATCTCACAATTCACCCTATAAAGATAATGTCTTCATAACTTTAACACAAACAAAACCACAACCAACTCCAAATCATGGGTAGGGTAGATGCTCTTATGTACCTTTAGTTGTCTAGAAGCATAAGCTATCACTTTTCCTTTTTACATCAACAAACCACCCAAACCCAAACCAGAAGCATCACAAATATACCACAAAAGACAGTCCCTCCTCGCGTAAAGACAGAATTGATGCTGAGGTCAATAAATCCTTGATCTTTTGAAAGCTCACCTCGCACTCCTCAAACTACTGAAATGTCACATCCTTCTGAGTTAATCTAGTCAATGGGGCTATTATAAAAGAGAATCCCTGAGCAAAATGCTGATAATACCCTACCAAACTAATAAAACTCCAAATATTAGTCATTGGTTTAAGCCTAACCCACTCACGCACAACTGCCACATTGGTCGGATCAACCATAATACCTTTTGTTGACACAACATGCCCAAGAAATGCAATAGTATCAAGCCAAAACTTACACTTTAAGAACTTGGCATAAAACTGCTCTTCTCTCAATCTCTAAAGTACAATCCTCAAGTGTTAAACATGATCGACCTCGCTCCTAGCATAAACCAAGATATCATCTATAAACAAAATCACAAAGATATCTATATAGGGCTTGAACACTCTGTTCGTCAATTCCATAAAAGCAGCAGGGGCATTAGTCAACTCAAAAGACATGAACACAAACTCATAATGCCTACAGCGGGTCCTAAAAGCTGTCTTCGGGATATTTGACTCCCGAACTCTCAATTGATGATAGCGGAACTCAAATCAATCTTAGAGAATAGTGATGTACTCTGTAAATTGTCAAAAAGATCATCAATGTGAGGCAAAGGGAAATTTATTCTTGATGGTCACTTTGTGCAACTGGCTGTAGTCAATACACATACACATAGTTCCATTTTTTTCTTCACAAAAGAGACAGGAGAACCCCAAGGAGATACATTTAAATGAATGAACACTTTCTTCAACAAATCCTCCAATTGCTCCTTAAACTTTTTCAACTCAGTTGGATCCATCTGATTGGAGGCATTAAAAATGGGTTTGGTATCTGGCTCTATATCAATAGGAAAGCCTATATCAAAATTTGAAGGAACCAGGTAAATCAGTCGAAAACATATCTATGAACTGTCTAGAACTCTAGTGGTCTCCAATGATGATGACTCTTGAGAAACAACCTTAGCATGAGCTAAATATGACAAGCAACCAGTATCCATCAACCAACAGGCATGCATATAATGGCTAACTCCTTTAGGATAGGATCTAGGTGCTCTAGTCCACACCAATTGAGGTAGCTTTGGGTAAGATAAGTCACTGTCTTCACATGGCTATCAAGAACAACATAATAAGGTGATAACAAATAAATACCCAATATCACATCAAAGTCCACCATATCTAACAATATCAAGCCAATAATAGTATCTCTATCCATAAAGGTAACACCACACCCTAGTACACATGATTCACCACTAAAGATTCACCTACCGAGGTGGAAACACAAATAGGCTCGGTAAATGGCTCACACATAATATTAATATCTGAAGCAAAATAAGTCGACACATACAACTAAGTAGAGCCTGGACCTGTCAATACTATCTGTGGATGGAAGAGCTGCCTAAACTGCCCGACCTTGATGGCCCTACCTCTGAAAATCTAGATCCCATGACGGGTAACCACTAAACTTTTCATGTTGATGGAATCACTTCCTGCCACCCCATGGAAAAGTGCCATATCCTCTAAAACTTAGTAGGGATGCTGGACAAGGTGTATCTAGACAACACATGGAATCTGGCCTCATAGTCTGACACTGTCATAGAACCCTGTTGAAGTCTATCAAACTCATCACGATAACTATCCTGAAGGTTGTATGCCACACACGAATATCATTGTGAACTATTCCTAAGTCATAATTGGAGATCTAATAGGTCGATGAGCCAGAACTGACCTCCACCAATCCTTGGTGAAGTCAGCAAATTGATAAGTGGTATAACTAACTCCATGTGACTCAAGAATGGAAAAATTACACAATCGATCCTATCATTCCAATAATAAATCATAGGCCCCATCACCAGACACACCATCAAATCTAAGAGCCAACCGAATAAACCTCTCAAACTCTTTTACTCGGTAGTAGACATAACAAGGCTGGTAGAAGGTTGTGACACCTCGACTCTGTCCAATACACATAAAAATAGCTTCTAAATTAACGTTATGGCTTCTAGGGCTAATGGAGTGGATATGATACATTCAAAATAGTTGATATGAGGAAACACATGAGTTAGAAGAAGGACATGAAAGTTTTTATTAAAAAGTGCCCTGTAACCTCCCAAAGATGGGTATGGACGTCTACATACCATTTTGTGAGACTCTACTACACACCATGCTCCTGACTTATAAGCCCAATGAACTTACAACACTGATACCAAACTTGGCATGACCCAAAATGGATTGCAACTAAAGAAATATAAATTAACCAGAAACAAACTCAAAGACATAATAATTCTCCCAAAACCTGGAGTCATGAGTACAAGAGCTTCTAAAACTGTACTGAAGGATTAATACCACTATCTCAAAGGAAAAATACAAGGCTGCCTCATAATATCTGATATATAGTCTGATAGAAAATAAATAAAATAGGATCCAAAGATCCACGATGAATCGAAGTCTAAGCCTCACCATAAAGATCTAGGTAATATCCAAAACACTCTGACAGAATGATCAACTACCCTGTCCTGAACCCTATGTATGATCTACAGGGATGAAATAAAGTTGGGGTGAGTACATCAAGATGTACCGAGTAGGTTCAACTGACTGGGTAAGAGAAATCAAAGTAGTATGCAATATCGAAGAATCCTATCACCTACATCAAGGGTTAGTACATAATACAATATGATCATAAATACTATAAGTACAAATTGTGAACTAAATCAATGATGTAATGCAATGCTAAGAATAAATGCAATGGCGTCATAGGCCATATATAAAGTGAAATGTCAACCATTGCAGGGCTGATGTATACATCTATCAAGATAAAGCTATAAGATAGAACTCGGGAGTTGATCAGGCCATGTATTGAATTATCTCAATATGTCGAAGGCCTTAAGATAAAATACTTCAAAGAATTACAAGTCTCAAGGGGAAGTGTCTCGAGGCATCGTGAGCCCCAAGTAGATTAGGTGTAATATAAAGTATATGCATGCCAATGCCACAATAAAATTATGAAAAGCACATATCAATGCCACAATATGAGATATATGCATACCAATGCAATAGTGGAGTATAGATATGTGCATACCAATGCAACTAGTGAATATAAGATATGTGCATACCAATACAGCAGTGGAGTATAGGATCTGTGCATACGAATGCAACTAGTCAATATAAGATATGTGCAAACCAATGCAACAGTAGAGTATAGGATCTGTGCATACTAATGAAACTAGTCAGTATAAGATAGTGCATACCAATGCAACAATAAAGTAAGATATGTGCATACCAATGCAACAATGGAGTAAGATATGTGCATACTAATGCAACAGTAGAGTAAGATATGTACATACAAATGAAACAATAGAGTCAGATATGTGAATACCAATGCAAAAATAGAGTAAGATATGTGCATACCAATGTAATAATAGAGTAAGATATGTGCATACCAATGCAACAGTAGAGTAAGATAGGAGATGGCTCATAAGAAATGATAAACAGGGACAACGGTAATAACATCACAAGGCTAGATCAAGACAATAAACTGAAGCCAAGAGTACATCAGTAAGCCATATTAACATCTCTTCCTTATCAATGATCAATTTCCAATGAATCAAGACTCCGTAAGTCAAAACAATATGCTTTCAGTCCCATAAGAAGTCATGAATGACACCAAGTTTTCACAATTCCCTTTCAAGGGTATAACATCCTACATTATCATGGTAATGACCAATGTGTCTCATATCTCATGTATCAAGCTCAATTCAAAGGTATCTCATGCCTCATAATATCATAATAATGTCCCAAGTGCCTCAAATCTTAAGATTTTAATCAATGTATCAATATGATCACAATCTACTCAACATTAAACATAATCGAGTTAAGATATCCATCACAATTATAACATATCAAGTCATTTACTCATGATTCAATCTACATCTTCAATTACCACAAAACATACTCAATAACTCACTTCAAGTCCCAAAAAGGTTAGTTGAACTACCTCAATGTCAAAACTGCACTCATATAAGTTTTCAATCAACTCAAGCCTCCAAATGATCTCCGGATCGCTCAACAACTATCAAAATTAGATACTACTCATCAAGAGGAGCATTTTGATATCCATATTGGCATGGTTTTAGACTTAGGGGCTAAATGGTTAAAATTAAGGCTAAAATATCAAAATTCTCAAATATAGAAATTGACTTTGAAAACAGGTTGTACACAAAACATGGAGTCTGTGGGAAAAATTTCCACTAAAATTGAGTTCAAAATGAAGGAGAAATCACCATTTAAAGTTTTAAAATAAAACACCAAAAATCTCCAATTTTGGACATTTAAATCATGAATTTTAGAACATAATCGAGATAAAACTTATGAAAAATGAATAATATAATGTTAAAAATACTTACCTAGCAAAGCATGAAAAAAGCTTGAAAGTTTAAAAATGGGTTAAAAATGGTGTCCCTCAGATTTTTATAACTGCATAGTGAAATGTTCTCCACGGACGTGGCTGGAGAACCAGGTCCACCTCCTCAAACGCAGACCCCTGAGTGGAAACGCATATAGGAACCATGTTCACTACTGTGAACACAAAGAGTAAAAAGGGGCCGCACCAGAAGCTATGTACCAACAAACTCATCCAACATTAAAAACTCAAAAGTAGCATACGGAACTCATCTGAAATAAGAATTTCACAAACTCAATATGTATCCATATCAGAAACAGCGATCCAAACTCAATGATATCCTAAAAAATTGATTCCGAGGCTTCCATAGTACCTTTACCAATGCAAGTTGATTAAACTAATTTAAAACTCAAAATACCAAAACTACCCTTGGAAATTCTGAAAAATATTACGAGACCATTTTTAGCATTTGTTTTACCATCTATAATTACTGTAACTATTGAAATTTTGATCCGACATTCCGAAGTACGAATGTTGAGCAAAGTCAAACTTTGATTCTACAAACGACTAAAAGCACAACTTTTGGCCTAAAAATCTCATTTTATCTCAAAATTCAGTTCCACAATATCTTGTAGTTCAGTTTCAACATTTTGGAACTAATGGAATCGATGGATCCATGATCCAACCTTCAAAATTAGAATGACACAAAAACTCACTTTTTCAGTAACTTAAGCCTCCAAAAATGTCAAAATTCATATTTTCAACTTTTAAAACTTAAGATTCTATTTCCAACTATTCAAATAATTCAAAATAGACCCAACACAACTTAGGAAAGGATAAAATAGTAATTTTCATAGAAAATACAAAAAATGAACAACCAGGTCATTACACTATTGTAAAGAAGAGTGAAAACATTGGGCTATAAAAAAAAGGAAAAAATGATTGAAGTATTCTTGATATAAAAAAATTACTTGTGAAAATAATTGAATAGAGGGCGAAAAAGAAAATTGAAAAAATGGGTGATGAAGTCCAAAAAGAGATAAGAAAGGGGGTGTGCAAAGTATCTAAGGAAGTTTAAGTCACTATTATAAAATTTCTTATCCATCCCCTAGGTAATATTACAACTCATTAAAGTCCTATTTGATCCTATTCAATCAATGCTTAATTAGTAGAGATGTACATAATGAGTAATCCTATGGTTCTTTGTGCATACATGAGAATTCTTTTGTGAGTGTGAGAGTTGTTCTTTGATGCTAAGTCCTTAATATTTGAATAGTTTTTTCTATTTATATTGACACAAATAAATATTAAATTACAATCTATTATTATTATTTTCTATTTTTAAATTTCAATTAAAGCCCTCCAATTTTTATAACGACTATCAAGTTAAAATATTTCCTATTGACAATATTTTTTCATATTTACTGTAAGATCGACCTCGACTCACAAGTTGGATAAATATATTGCAAATGACTATTTATATTTCATTTGAGAAGTATTTTTGGACGTTACAATGTAGAATTTGATACGGGTCATGGATTAGAGATGAATAGTTTCAGACAACCCTATATAGGGCGTAAGTCTTAATACGGTCTGTAGCAAGGTCTCATGGAATCAATGGACAATTTTTGAAGATGAAGTCTATGAAGCCCCGACACGGGCTATGGAATCCTATGTGGTCGTAAACCCTTCTGTGAAGCCTACCGACTCAGTTTTCCTAGTTCATTTTGGATTTAGTTTTTAATTAGTATAAATAGGTTTTTAGATTTATTTTATGAAGAGGGAGAGGCAGAATGACAGAGAAACACTTGACAAACTCTCTTTGCGTGATTTTTTCATTAATACTATAGCATTATGATTGCTTGAAGATTGAGATTTCTTGCTCTTTAACTTTATCATCGTAAGTGATTAATTATGCTATTCTTTAACATGATAAATAAATTTACCCTGATTATTCTAGGCTTAATCCATAACTAGGGTCGTGGGAACCATGAAGAACTAACGACGTAAAATTGGATAATTCGTAATTCTTAAAAGGTGTGCATGCATGTATTGATTAATTCTCTTCATTTTAATTGCTTTTTAATGGGTGACCAATGTTAAAACTCGCCTAGTGTTACTAATTGGATCATGGTAGTAATTTATAGGAAAAAAGAATAATTAACGGGATTCGATTGATGTGTTCTTATCTAATCAACCAAACTGGATCAAGGAGAGGCTGCATTGGAATATTAGGTAAGGTTTAGTAATATCATACTGCAGAGATTGATCAAATCACGTATCAATATTTACCTCTCACCTGGATCAAAGGGTTTGGTAAACTCAACTTATCGTTCACCATGCTACACACTAGAATAGATTGCGATTATCTGCTAACACCAATTTAGGGAATCATGGGAAACACAATACCCAATTACTTCTTCTACTAAGTTTACAATACTTGTTCTAGTATATGTTTATTTTTTCTGAAAATTTATAAACCCCCCTCCCCTCGAGAGATAAGCAGGTTAATCACCTTGAATTTCTTGAAATTATCGTAAAGTTTACCATATTTCCTATGGGTTTGACCCTAACCTTGGTTGGGTTATATTTCTTGAAAACGACCGCATTAACTTCCAAAAAAGAGGTGCATCTTGGGCGACATCAAAATTTTGGTGCGGTTATCGGAGAATATGGCTAGACTTGTTTAATTCGTGTAATTTGTGAGTTAATCCTTATTTTGCTCATTTTATGTTTTTGCTTGTTTTTGTTTCAGCATGTCGGTGTAGTGTTTGCCCAACACTCTTAGTTGAGGCAATCCCTTGACTCTGTTTAACCCTGAAATATAAAGGACGCTAAGGAGAATGGTCCAAGATAATGTGAACAACACTGCAAATGATGCAGTGAATGTAATACTGAACCAAAATAATGACAACAACAACCCATCTCCACTAAATCCACCACCACAGGTTCTTCAAGCTGCAACTAATACATGGAATCAATATTGGCTTGACCCTATAGCAATGGATATAACAAAAGTTACTGTATTACCTCTACTGCCTGACGACATCAAGTTTATTGTGTTGAGTGGGTTTCTTCTAATACTGTAAAATCGTGGGTTGTTTACGGGCTTACCTTTAGAGGATCCACATAGCCATCTATACAATGTTTCATCTGTCTATAAGAGCATGATGGGAAACCAAAATCTATCCATGGATGTCGTTGTGCTCTGTGTTTTTCCACTGTATCTTACAAGAAATGCTACACTATGGTTATCCGAACTCCTATAGAGTTCAATCACCAGCTTGAAAGAGTTGTGGAGGGACTTTTTAGAGAGGTTCTTTTTTATATCAATGATGCTGAAGTTGAAGGCCTAGATAAAAAACTTCAAGCAATTGTTCGGTGATTCACTCAGTACCATGTGGGAGAGATTCACTAAGTGCTTGAGGAGTGTCCATGATCATAAGATTATTAATGAAGCCCTGGTGGAGATCTATTATCTAGACCTTGATGAAAATAGTTTGGATATGGAAAACAGTATTATGGGAGGCTCATTTATAGATCGACCATTTAATGAGATTTTGGAGATGATGGAAAGAGTGGTCAATATGAATCGTGCATAGGGGATGAGAGATAAGGCAACTACAAAAAGCCCATTCTCAGCCAGTACTAGTTTAGCACAAGCAAAGACAAGTGATGAAGTGATGCAAGAGCTTGCTCGAATTAATACTAATATGGAGTTATTGATAAAGCAGAACCAAGAATGTGTGAATGCAGTGTTTCATCAGCCTCCACAAGCACCCATGTACAAGGAGTCTTACTATGAGGAGGACACTTGCTTTGTAGAAAATCAGATAGCGGGTTTATAGACCAATGACCAAGGGTCTAATTAGGACTATTGACACCCAGGTCAAGAAAACTAAGGTCAAAACTATAACAGGGATGGTGCATTTAGAGACAACAATCGTAGAGGATACTATTGCAGGAATAGAGGCCAGGATAGAAATACTGACTGGGGACATAAAGACAGTTACAAAAATGGTCCATATTTTTAACCATACAACTAAGATTCTGGTACCGGTAGCTCTGGAGTTGAGGAGATGTTTGATTGCCTGCTGAAGAAGGTTGATGCTCAGGATGAGACACTAAGAGGGATGAAGTTTGACATCTCCAGCATTAATGAGGAAATCGACTCTCATTCTATTGCTATCAAGCAACTTGAGCAATAGTTTGGTCAGATGTCCACTCAACTAAACCAGCGCCTAAAAGGTACATTTCCCAACAACACAATAAAAAATCATCAGAATAAGGGGAAGTGTATGGTTGTGAATACTCGTGGTGGCAAACAAACCATTGACCCGCTTATGCCAGTCGATGATGACGATGTTCGTGAGGAGATATTGGAAACTAGAGTTGTAGAAACTGGAGACGTTCGTGTTATGGATGTGTAAAGTGATGATCACCAAGCCACCGAGGTTGAACCCATTTCTGGACCTCCTCATCTCTCCCCCTAGAGACTACAAAATAAAGAGGAGGAAGGTAAATTCTAGCACTTCATCTCCATGCTGAAAAACTCTCCATCAATATTCCTCTCGTTGAAGCATTGAAGAAGATGCTTGGATATGAAAAGTTCATGAAGGACTTGGTTACAAAGAAGTAGATTGTGAGTTAGGAACTCTATCAAGAGCAGTAACATTGCAATGTGATATCCACAAGGTCCTTAATGCCAAAGTGAGAAGCTCCCAGAGTATTCACCATACCCTGTACAATTGGAGATGTTGAGTTTGCAAGGGCATTTTGTGATCTAGGCACCATCATATATTTGATGCCCCTTTTAATTTTTAGGAAGGTAGGCTTTGGAGCCCGTTCCACCATAAATATGCGGTCGTTAATGGTTAACCGAATGATAAAATATCCTGTGGGGATACTGTATAGCGTCCTTGTTAAAGTCGAGAAACTCATATTCCCTCCAAACTTTGTGACCCTTGATTGTGAGGTCAACTTTGAAGTCCCAATCATCTTGGGAAGGCCTTTCCTAGCCACTGGGTGAGCACTAGTTGACATGGAATCAGGCCAACTCAAGTTTTGATTGAATGATGAAGAGGTCGCCTTCTACATCTATTAGTCGATGAAGAGGCCAGATGAATTAAAGATGGATGTTTGGGCCATTGATGAAGTATGAGTAATCAAGTGTTCCAAGTCATGTCACGATAATAAATTCAGGCACTACTTTGGAGGCAACCCAAGCTATTTGATGTGATAGTAGTAGTTTTGGTTTTTAAAGCTTTTTAGACTTGTAGGTAGTTGAATTTTCTGCATTTTTGTTGTAATTTTTGGACTTTGGACTGGTGGAATATAGGGTAAATGTGTTCTTAAGAAGATAATGCAGGTAAAAGACCAAGTCAACAATCTTCGGCGAAAAAAGCAACAAGAAGTGCTTCGATGACTGGTTCTAAGGGATGTGGTATAGACCATGACCCGTATACTATCTTGTAAAATACTTCTAGCGATCAAAACGTTGTGCACTCCAGTTCACGAGCCAACTTTACCATTCGTAGATAAAAGTACAAGCCGTGAATAGGGATCATGGACTCCAGGTAAGTTTGTTATATTTTACTAATCATGGACTCCAGGTAAGTTTTTTATATTTTACTAAGTGTTGGAGGCTTCTATGACTCACTCTACGAGCTGTGTCATATTATACGTCTCGTAGATGGGTTCGTGAAGTCAATCCTCCAAATTAAGGTTTTTGAAGTCTACGAGACCATAAACTACAAACTATAGAATCCTTTACGGCCCATGGCCAGGGTTTCTTAAAAGCCTGGCCCAAAATTTTAAACCGACCCAGTCAAAGTATAAAAGGAGAGGATCAAATAATTTTAACCTCCATTCTCTTAATATTTCCTAAAATACCCAAAACCCCTTACCCTAGATTCTCTGATAAACATATGGATACCACCTAATTTTTCTAACAAGTTTTTAGGCCACGCTGTGGCAAACTAGGGCTTGCCCCTCCTCGGCTTCTTCTACAATTTTCTAGTTTTTCTTACTCAAATTTGGTAAATTCTTGGCCCTAAAAATCTTTCACTGCCAAAATTGATGTGATTAAGATTGTAAATTTATTGTTGGGTATGGTAGCCTAATGTTAATAAGTTTGAATCCATGGTTGCCTTTGTATGTGTTTGTGTGGTGTCTTTATCAAAATATTTCCATTTGTCTTGAAATCATGTTAAATGTCAAAAACTAGTACAGGTGGACATATTGTTAGAATGTAATATGGGTTCTATATCATCACTTGTCGTTTGAATTGAATGAGATACTTTGCTAGAGAAAATGACGTGGGATTACATGTGTGAGCCTTGATGTCTAAACATTCAAATAGTGTCGGTTGGCCAAAGAAACATGTAAAATGAATAATATGGTAGGGTGTAATCATTGTATGTATGGTTCTGGGGAATTTAGTGAAAACATATTGGGTGTATGATGTTTTTATTTTGATATTGAGTTAATTGATTATAGACTGTACATGTTGATTTGAGACCCATTTGATAGGCTTAAAAAATCAAGATTACTAGATATTTCACACCACGAGGGTCTTCTACGACCTATGGATTAGTCCACAAATTGTAGTTGCACCTCGTGTGGAAATGCATTAACCTTGAATTTCTGGGATCCTATCAGACGCAACCTTTTACAGGTTGTAGATTAATCCACGACTCGTAGACAAGTCTCACAGGGTCCTTCCTATGCAAAACAATGATTGGAATCTCAACTATGACTTATTCTATGACTCGTAAAATATTGTATGAGTCATACCTCCTCTCATAGATACAGTTCCAGTAGCTAAATTTACTGTACTCAGCCATCTACGACCCGTAGTTTTACCTATGACTCATAGAAGAGCCTTCGTAGACATTAACGCTAGTACAATTCTTTATTTATATTTTTTTGCATTTCATTCCTGTATTCTTGTACTCATGGGTTTACGTGATGAATACTTTTTAGGTACTATAGCCCCCGGACGCAAGATATATGAGATATGAGCAAAGAGGGAGTGGTTATGTGACGAAACTATGAATTCCAAGGACAGTCCTAAAACTAGTGGTTCATTAAAAGAGCCAACGTCCAACCTGATATGGGTTTCAAGGTACGACAAACATTTGTGGCTGCTGGACTATCAGGGCAGGCTAAGACACATGCCATAGTAGTACGACCTCCCTAGTCTAACGAGAAAGATGCCATATAGAGTAGCTCCATACAGATGACCTCTAGTGGAGAGGGGTCAAGGTCAGGAGCAGGAGGTATTGTTAGCTCCAGTGTAGGAGAAGAGTAAGATTTTGACGCTGCAGGGTCTGCCCAGCAACACCATCATCCCAGACGCCATGACCAGTAGATGGTGCGTGCCTGGGATTCATAAGGTGTACCGAGATGATATACAACATGATGAGCAGGGTTGTTAGGCCCATACTATCTTTATGGAGCCCTGACTTATCACTATTGAACTCGATAATACCCTTGGGCTCAAAGAGACTATGATGAGGTATGGGTTGGAGTGGTTGGAAGCTCCATCAGGGAAATAATCCCTGGCGATGGTCAGAGTGTTTGATGCATCATATGCTGCCACCATTTCTCGCTCGACCCTAAAAAGGAAGCCATATTTATTACAACCCATATTGACACAGACAATGGTGAAAGGCATCCTAGTCGATATATCAGAGAACACTATTCATCGAGTCCTTTTTGGTCCCTAGTGTTAGCCTCTAGTATCCACAACTGAGTTTGACTACCAATTGAGCTAGACTGGAGACCGTATTTTGATGAGAGATATTGCCCGCAGGGTCTCATTGATAAGATGGATTGCTGACCACATTATAGTATAGGGTCGGGACCTTGAATGGGTTTCTACAATATTGGCTCCCTTTGTAAAGGTGTCACTCAGCTTCACCGGCAAATTCTGATGGGCTGTAGTTAGATTGCATATGCGACAAACACATAAAAATAATAAACACACAACAGATCATGCAGTACTATTGCCAGCATCTTGGCTAGCTATGACATAGATTGGGCCAGGTTGATTGTAGAGTAGATACACGGGGCGGCCCTAAAGAGATCCACTTCTATCCAATTCCCTTACTTGATATATAGGATTTGTTTAGTGGAGAAGGTGTGTAGTATTCATCAGATTGATACTCTGATAGAGGTTAAGGACACTGGACACCAGCCTAATAAAAGCTTATGTGACTCTGCTGGCACTTAGGCGAGCAGCACAACCTCTATTTCATATGCCTGAGATGTTTTCCATAGTTCCACCATCTGAGCCTCCATCTTCTTCCACCCCTATTGCTCCTACCTTGGAGGGGACCTCACAAACCAAGCTTGATAGAAAAGGGGCTCCTACTACTACTACCACTACTACTTCTGTGCTAGAGGTAGTACCAATATTTCTTGTAGCATTATATATGTGTCTGTGGCCGATATTCAGACCATGGCGCAGAGGTTGGTAAAGTCTGAGACTCAGATGACATGGCTACTTTAGCAAATCAGGTCGTGGGTCTGCCAGGCCACTGGTGAGTCTTAGATGCGCATGAGGAAGAACTATACAGACACTGTTATAGAGAGTTTGATACCATCCTCATGGTGTGTATAGATGCATTTGAGCACAGAATAGAACAGAGTTTCTCTTCAACATAGCCTCCTGATCTGACTGTGATGTAGACAAAGATTAAGCATCTCTGGGCTGAGATTAGAGAAACAACCACAACACTAGTGGTATTTTAAAAAATTGACACTGCTATCAACGTATTCGTTGAGATTTTTTCCATTGAGGAGACACCACTCCGCACCTCTGGGAAAAGGCCCCATTTTAAGACTGATGATCTCGATGCCCTGAGGTGGGATGTGGAGTTGATTGGGAGGGAGCGGGTAGCGGCTGCCACCTGAGCATCAGTTGTAGATGATATGGCATGATAGGTCTGGCTGCAGGAGGTTGTAAGGGGTGTTGGATCCTTCAAACATCCTCCCACTTTCGAGAATACAACTAGACAGGTTGCGCATGGTTAAACAACCAGTGAGCAATGCTTATGTACCAATGTATGTTTTTTGACCCTTATGTTTTGATTCTATCATATTTTGTGCATTATGGACAATACACATCTTTTTCGATGAGGTGTGGGTAGTTATAGGCCTCAATAAAGTGTAAGTAGATATGACCAAAAACTATCCCAATTTTTAAGTTCGAAGGGTTTTCTCGCCTGTGTTTTTTCCCCAAATGCATTTACTTTCTTTGAGTAGGCATGTTTAGGATGTATATGTAGTATTAGTTGCATATTGTACTTAAGTCTATTGCATATGTTTGTTATTATTGAAAAATGATACTGATGAGTGTGCAATTCACACTCATTTCTTACTCTTTTCTTATGATTTTGTGTTGTTTAATTCATCATTTGAGGCTAATTATGCTTTGAATGGTGTATGTTACAGCTATATTTGGCCTTGCTTAAAAGAATTTAAGTTTTAGCTAAATTAGAGCAAATAGGAGTTAAAAATGCATAAAGTGTACCTGACAACATTTACACTCATGAATGTGGCTATCAAGTCCGTGATCGTGGGACAGTGGAACACAAAGGGGTGTGAATACACCAAATACTGGTGTATAGGCAGATCAAAAGGGTGAGCAACGTTCGCGATTACAGAATGCTTAAGCATGAATGAGAAATGTCAAACTTCCATTGACCTCCGTCAATGCGGTGAAAGCTCCTTTAATGTGGAGTACTTCCGCGACCAACGTCAAGGCAATTTTATAATTTCACCATTTCAACACCAATTCTGATATACACGCACTCCCAACCCTTATTCTCAAGACGAAACATGCAAAATCACTGTTCATATCAATTGAGAGTGAATAAACATACCTTAGATTAGATTTTTAGTTTAGGCTGATGATTTAGAGCAAACTCTCTACAAATTCTTGGGTGGATTGAAGTGTATAGGCTTCCATTATAAAATTTTTCTCTCAATCTTTCTCTCCTTGTTATTGAATTCTTAATTTGTAGATTTAATTAAGCTTGATTGATAAATTATATATGGGTCTTCATTATTTATCTTGCTTTCATGCTTAGTTGATGATTTACTTGCAAAATCAAGAAGGTTTCCCCCAAATCTCTTTGAATTTCTTTAATTTATTTATGGGTTCATGCATATCTTCTTTAATAAATTAGATTTGAGATAGCTAATTTGAATATAACTTAGATCTTCAATTATATCATGAGATTGTGTAGTTGGAGCTGAAGATTGCATGATAGTCAGGGGTTTATGTGTTGAGATCCATGAGGGACTAAATAGCAAAGGTATTAGGAGTATTTCTTTGACATCTTAGGTCAAGCATGTCCTTAGCGGTCGGTGTGTTATATCCTAGCGTATTTATATGAAACACCCAATATCAGAGATGATTTAGGTTACAAGCAACCTAGCCTACCCATAGAGTCTATTTGATGCTATGTGTGATGGGTCATTTTAGGTTTTGATTGATTCTTTTAGTCTCTTTATCCTTGATCCTTTGCTTGGCTAATCCTTTCCCAATTTGCATTTTCTCATTAAGAGTAGTTGTTATATTATAACCTCCACCATTTAATTAGAATTCTTTCTTGGTACTCGCCTCTCGAATCAAACTCTTGTTGCCATAGGTCCTTGCTCTACTCATTTATCGAGATATGATTTCCTATGTGATTCAACCCTAACTTCAAAAGTTGGGAAAATATGTTGACGACTGCCTCCTCTTCATCCTTTAGCGATGTAGGGTTGAACGACATAAAAAATGTCATCGTTTCCGAGGAGCAATAGGCTTTTTGAGTTGAATTAGGAATTATAGTGTAATCTGTTTTATTTGATTAGTGAGTACTTCTTTTTATTTCTTTGTTCTTATTTTTTCCTTGTTCTATGGTTAATTTTGATGAATGCCTGTTTGATGATTGTAAGCCCTTCTTTTATCTCCTTCGGTGTATTGCACTTCGTGGTGAGCAAAATGGTATGGAAAATGAGAATAGGGAGAAAAGTATTGTGAGTAAAGATTGGCTTGCAGATTTGAGTCTTAGGCTTACCAATGAAGTGGCTCAAAGATACTAATTGCTCAACATGAAGGATGATCTCAAGATCTTGTTTGTTGCTAGAGGTTACGAGTTGGACAAGTTTGAATGAGATATTTATATTTTAGAAGTCAACTTAAAGCTAAGTAATAGGGTAAGTGAGGCTCATGGCTCAATGGCGATCAACTATGAATTGGAGTCTCAAGAAGAAGGAGAGGTGGTTGACATAGAAGAGATATGGGGCCTATGCATGTCACCAAGCCCAATAATCATCCAAGAGGCCAAGGTTGAGGAAATGATACTAAAGTTGTAAGAAAAGACTATGGAAATTAGCAATAGAAACTTTAGTTCATTTGTATTGGAAAGTGTCTTCTACTTGGGTGCCATGAAAAATGAAGTTCAACACCAAAGAGGTCCCCCGAAACTCCCATATCTACCTAAAGAGCCAAAAAGAAAAGTTTATGTTAAGTTGGGTAAACAATTCAAGTCCTCAAAATGGAGAGACCGGTGGAAAATATTGATGGTCTCTCATCATTCTTTTCATGTGCTAAAATGGCAAAATTTCTTGAAGTTGGGAAGAAGATTCATTGCCTCAAAGTGGAAACACAAAAGGGTGATGAATCAAATTTTGTTCACATTTTAATTTCTTGAATAAATTCTTGTATTTTAAATTTTTAGAACAACTTCTTGATTTTAACTTTTAATTTTAGCTAACCCACACAATTTTTAAGTCTTTGGTAGTGGTTTTGGATAGGTTTGGAGGTGACATATTGATTGGTGTTGAAGAATTGGGTGGAAAAACCATTAAAAATTGCAAAAGGATGAAAATGGGCCATTTTTAATTGCACTTTGAGCCCCAGAAATCGCCCATTACACAAGGGTGAATCACCCAAATGGACCTGGGATCGCCCAAAAATTCAAAAAGTTAGCCTAGGCCTAGCACCCAGTTGACATCCACGAAGGAGGTCAAAAGTTTACGATCTGTAACAACCAGAAAATTTTCGAAATATACTTATGGTTGGCATTCTATGATGTACTACAAGCCATGGTTGAGTTTTGGTAGCCACGGGTTGA
>JBCEWC010007710.1:0-21041 GCA_038996855.1 Solanum aculeatissimum | reverse complement strand
GACAAACGGTTGGTGGGTGGTGATGGCCGGAAAGCGGCTTGGCTGAGTTTGGGGTCGGGTTGTTTTTTGAGAGAGTTTGGGAGTTTTTGGGAGTAGAAGTGAAAAAATGACCTGAAAATGGGGTATATATTTTTAAAAAAGCGACGGACTGCGTCTTTACGTCCGTCGCTTTTCATTAAACGGCTTTGACCGTTGACCAAAAGCGACGGACGTCCGTTGCTTTATTTAAAAAAATTATTAAATAAATTTAAAAAACAAAGCGACGGACAGAGACGTCCAGTCCGTCGCTTTTAAGAATTCTGAATAGCCACGGACAAAAGACGCAGTCCGTCGCTACATAATTAAAAAAATTTAAATTAAACAAAAAAAAATTAGCGGAAAAAACCGCCAAAAAAGGCGACGGTCGCTTTCTCGAAAAAAAATATTTTATTTAATTTGTTAATTAATTAAGTGACGGACTGCGTCGGTTAGTCCGTCGCTTCATTGAGCGACGCAGTCTGTCGCTTTGTTGGCCGTCGCTTTTTCACAGTTTTTTAGTAGTGACAGCTCAAGCCATGGCATTGGATCAAACATCTCTGACATCGGTACTTGATGGATATGTATTATATTGTGAATGTGACTTAAGGAAATGAGGTATACTTGAGATTTATGGATGAGATTCATGACTATAGTTGAGATATTCATACATTTAGAGTGGTGAAATTGTAACTGGTGATTCTAATGAGATTGGTGGCTTGTTGTGAATAAAAAAGGTGAATTTATCATGTGATGATCGAGATTTGGAATGATTAAACAAAAATAGACAATATATTAAAAGAATAGATATCGATCAATGTTTGTGACATATGTTGAGTTTCTAATTAATCTCTTCTTAGAATGTCTCAAATACATATTTGAAATATGATATTATATTGATTAGAAGTTGAAATTTTGTTAGGATATGCAATTCAAAAAATTTGTTATCAAAGTAAGTCATTTTATATTTAGTTTTTTAAAATTTTTAAATTTGGAATAAACATATTTCATAATAACGTATTAGACATTATTTTATAATAACATATTGCACATTATTTTATTTATAAAATCCTGCATGGAGGCAGTAACGGTTCTGATAGAGTTTGAAGCAAAATTTGAAACATTGAATTTCTCTTATAGACTAAATATAATATATGAACTTCCGTCAACAAATGTTCATAAAAAAGCTACCATCAATTATTATTTGGAATACTTAAGTAGTACGATTTGGAAGAATAATAGTAACAACTAGCAAGAACATCATTAGTGGGAAAAATGGAGAAGATCAATCCACAGACACAATTCCCTCATTACTGCTTAATCACACAATCGCTTGTGTCTATCACTTTTAATCTCAATAACAAAGGATCGGATCAACCCATAAATCAAGCTAGTGTTAAAAACGTCCACATGTATTTATAGACCAAAAATTATTTCCTTCTTCCATTTTATATTACTTGGTCTATGTTGACTTGACACAATTCTTAAAAAACTTTTATAAAAGGTGCATTTTACTAAATTAACTTTTTTTAATTTTTTTTGTTAAAAAATTAGGAATAGGAGAAAGGAAAATGGGAAGGGGATTACATTGGGAAAAACAACTTCTCACCAACAAAATGAGAGTTGATATAACCAACCAATTGAAGTACCGAGAACAAATACTAATATGAAATAAAAAAACCACTATTTTTCTCCACCACAGAGTATCACCCCTTTTAGTTTGGACTATGAAAAATGCAGCACATGGACCACCACTATTAGTCTAGGAATTGCAAAAATATCTCTACGAGTTAATCATTATGCCTGCCTCAGCGGCTCATCGCCCAGGCTATACATACATTTCAGGATAAATTCTTTTCGCCCTCACTTAAGCGCACACACTAAAAATGGAAGTGGAGAGCAGAGAGTGGTACGTTGCTAATTATGCACCCATTGGAGTTCCCAATTCTGATCATCTTAAGCTCCGCACTGTGACTTTATCACTACGAGAGGATTCCATCCTAGATGGACATGTAGCATTACAAATCCTCTATGTCTCCATTGATCCATATGTACGCACTCAATTGAGTGGCCTCCATGATGGGCTTTCTCTTCCTCAAATTCCACTTGGCCAGGTTTAGTACTTTCTTAGTTTCAATTTTATGTATCTTAATTTGATTTAGCACAAAGTTTAAAGAGTAATTTTTATTATAAAAAAATGTGTATAATTTATTAAGATGCTATTTGTATGTTAAAGTCTCAGTTAAGCAGTGTAGATATTAGATCTAAAATTTTCTGAAGAGATTTCAAAGGAAAATAAACTTATAAAAAATGTATAGCTCTAGTATGATGATATACTAATTAATACAATGAAAAATAACAGGTGATAAGAGCAACTGGAATGGGGAAAGTGGTTCGATCTAAAGATGCCAAATATTCGGAGGGAGAAATAGTAATAAGCCGTATTTGCCCTGTTGCTGAATTTGGTATTCTGCCTTCTACTATGCTTCGGAAGGTTAATCCTGCCGATGGGGTTGCCCTGCCGAATTATCTTAGTTGCTTAGGTATATATACCTCAACTTATCCCTCATTCTTTCTTAAATTATTAATTTAGAACCAAGTAACTTTAAAGATCTTAAATTCTGAATTCTTATTTAAATTTTAAATTCTGACTCTATTTTTGTGTTACATTAACATAGGAATGCCTGGAATAACAGCATGGGTGGGCATAGAAAAGATAGGAAATGCTAAAGAGGGATCAAATGTTTACATATCGGCGGCAGCAGGAGGAGTTGGAATCATAGCTGGACAGCTAGCCAAAGTGAAAGGTTGTCGAGTTGTTGGAAGCGTTGGCTCTGATGATAAGGTATCATTTCTCCATTTATCTTTGTTTGTTCATCGTACTAAAAATAAATATTTCTATTCAATTTTTCATAGATTCATTCTTTTCTTTTTATAGGTGAAGTTGTTGAAAGAAGAATGTGGGTACGATGAAGCTTTTAATTACCGTATAGAGACAGATTACGATGCTGCATTAACCAAGTAACTTATTTTACTTCTTTCTTTTTCCCTTATCTTTTGAAGTATTTTGGTACTATATGTTTTTTAGAGAATATTATTTACTTATAACTCAAATTAATATTATTTCCTTACAGATATTTTCCTAATGGAATCGATGTGTACTTTGACAATGTTGGTGGTAAAATGCTTGAGGCTGTCCTTAATCACGTCAATCACGGAGCTCGTATTGCACTTTGTGGAATGATATCTGAGTACAATAAGGTATTTTTTATTCTATTATAATTATCTAGTATTCGAAACTTACTCACATGATATTTTCTTCCTTTCTTTGATTCTTTTATATAATTGAGGCAAACTATATTGATCATATTTTTTGCAAAAAATATAAATTGAACTCTTTATAGGTTTGGATTGAAAGAGAAGGAGTTAGAAATTTATTGAACATGGTCGGTAAAGAAGTTATGATGAAAGGATTTATGGTGGGTTCTTATTATAATCACTTTGAGGAATTTATAAAGGAGATGGAAGTTCATTTGAAAGAGGGCAAAATAAAGTCCAAGCACAAAATCTACAATGGTATTGAAAACTTTTTGGAGTGTTTAGCATCTCTTTTTTCCAGCTCCAATGTTGGAAAAGTAATTCTTCAAGTTACTCCTTAAAAATAAATTTCCCTATTATTCTAGGAGTGATTAAATAAGTAACAACAAACAATATATGTATCTATTTATGCCTATTAACTATGTTAACTTTTTTTTAATGAAAATGTTGCATTACACCAATCTCCACACACTACAGTGAACAAGTTTTGTTGCGTGTTCAGTATGCCACCATTTTTCAATTTGACTAATTTATTTCGAATAGTTTTTTTTATTAGTATCTTTTTGTAAAGAAAAATATACCTGGTTTTTAGCAATAAATATTGTCTTCTTCCTTTTCTTTTTTTTTTTTGGTCTTCAACTATTTTCTAAACGAAGAAAAAATCACCTGGTTAAGGTAGAACAAATTTTTTCTTTAGTTATTTTATTTTCTTTAAATTATTTTGAAACAATCTCTTCCATTGTACGCATTTATTAAATTTAGCATGGTTTCTAGTTCAAGATAGTAATTTTCTTATGTATAATTGGATTTTGTATAAAAGAGTAACAACTTCATTGTCACGATCCAAAATTGGATCGCAACTAAAGCAAGTAAAAACTAAAGCAAAAGCAATACAACACTTAATTTAAAATCTTAAAATCTAGAGTCATGAGTGCAAGAGCATCTAAAAAGTAGTATGAATGAGTAAATACAATGTTGTTTGAAAAAGATAATACATAGTCTAGAATAGATAACAACAAAAATGAAGTCTCAAAGACACAACAACGACTCGAAGTCTGAGCCTCAACACAGAAGTCTAGCAATGAAAAGAAACTCGGTACCATGAGATCAACAATCCTGTTGGGGTCCCTGTGCTCGATCTGCAAGGAGGAAACAAAGTAGGGTGAGTACACCGAAATGTACCCAATAGGTTCAAACGACTGGGTAGGAGAAATAAGATAAGTATGTGATAACTAAGAACTCTATCACCTACATTTGAAGAGGTTGGTACATAATATC
The DNA here is from genome assembly GCA_038996855.1 of Solanum aculeatissimum. Lineage (NCBI taxonomy): Eukaryota > Viridiplantae > Streptophyta > Magnoliopsida > Solanales > Solanaceae > Solanum > Solanum aculeatissimum. Next base: position 16,430 of record JBCEWC010007710.1, on the reverse strand, counting down.
AATATATACACAATTATAATAACAACCAAAAATAGCAAATGCAACTGATGATGCAATGCAAATGAAATGTATGTATGTAATGGCATCTGTCATGCCCCGGGAGGCTATCCTTGGCTTGGTCAACACTTGAGAACCATTGTTGATTCACCAAGAGAACCACCTGACCTCTTTGTCACATCATACTCGATAGCGGAAGAATACTCAAATGAAAGACTGCAAGTAAATAAGTATAAGCAGTCTAGTTCAAAAAAATCAAGACTAGCATGAAAGAAACTAATTGGACAACATCCACATCAACAATATCAATCTAGTCTATGAAACATCTATCTACTGTCTAGATGATACCATTACAGGCAATGACTACCCAATCAAAAAAATAAATAAAAATGTACTCAATGAAAGATAAAACAACTCCTCTGAATAGTAAAAAAGACTCACCAACTCTGATAGTGCGGAACTGGACTTCAACGATCGTTGGTTGAAGTCCTCTATCACTTGTATCTACATCATTAATGATGCAAGCCTAAATGGACGTCAGTACATGGAATATACTGGTATGTAAAATAGCTCAAGGAAACAGGTAAAGCTCAACTCTACTCAATCAACTCAACTTGAAACTTAACTCGTCATCTCATGACTCAACTCAATAGATATGCAAATTTAAAATAAATCATGCTTTGAAAATAGACTCAGTGTTATGAAACTCAGTTTAAAAACATAATATGCTCAATCAAGGTTTGCTTAGGAGTTTCTCTTAACCGACATCTAATCCCACCACCTTTAGTTTACTGCTGCACAATAAAGGCGACGTCATTACCACACCCTTTCTAAGCTTACCAAGGTGAAGGACAATCAACTCTCTCTCTTGGATCGAAAATAAATGTTCATCGTTTTGGGACATGAGTCGCCAGAGTTAACTGTGCGACTATGTTACGTTGACAATGTAGTTTATGAGTTAGAGTAGTTATTTACTTGTGCTCATATCAATGTTCAATACTCCTCCCAAGACTAAATTATGCTCAAGCAATCAACACATCTCGTCGGATTATCTTATCCCTATTCAATTCAGTTACTCAACAACTCAACCAATCCGGAAAAATAATCATGTATGGAATCACGACTCAGACGATCATTTAGACTCCCCTCAATCATGCTCATCATATAATACAAGTAAGATGCTTATTAGACATACACATATGCAGGCAATATGCTCATCATACTCAATCATACTTAATTCACTCAACTCATTCATATCGCAGTCGTGGTCTCAACATGATCAATGCAACAAAGGTTATATAAAATAATACAATTTAGAGTTCATAGTAATGAGTGTAAATTTTATACTCAAATTTCATGTGACTAGTGCGTAACTCATCAACTCATTCATAATTATGCATAAAGACTTAAGGTAATTGCAAGTAACTTGTAGATTAAGATCATAGGGTTTTCAATACTTAATTCTCATCCACAATTTCAACTCAAGAAGATGGAAGGGCGTGTGGACGAACTCATTCCAACGCTTTAGATAGTCTTACATACCTGAAATTACAAAGAACATTCAACTCTCTGACGATCCTCATGCTTGAACTCAAAACCTCGCTTTTCTCCCTTCTTCGATGCTCTCAAAGTTTCTAAGTGTATTTTGAGGGATAAAACACCTAGGGTATTAATAAAGGACCTAAATCAAGTTCAAAACATCGTGGGTTATGATTAAAAAGGGTGAGAAAAGATAAGAATACCCTTCTTAAAACTGTCACCTAGAACCATGAACCACGTTTACAGGTCGTAAGTGACCTCTAATAGATGAAAGGGTCCAAAAATTGAGTTACTAGAAATTAGACCAAGAAACTATGAACCCTTACTATGGGTTGTACGTTGGGTTATGGGTTGTTTGAGCATTCGTGGTTCAAAATTTAAAAATCTTGGATTTTCTGGGGTATGAACCTACGAGCACCTTTTATGGGCCATAAGTGAGATAATAGGCTGTCTGCTCACTCGTCACCCAATATTCAGAAAAGATGAATTTTTGAGGCATTCACCCACGAACATACTCTACGGGTCATAAATTCATGTACGGTCCATATGAGGTCTTATACCTAGGGCCTCAAACTTGGGAAAATTTCACCAAGACATTGGGGCACCTACGAGGCTTTATCTATGTGCTATAGATGACTCTATGGGCCATAGGTAGCCTTCGTGGTTTTCTCCAATGACTTTTCTCAGTTTTCTCTGGGCCACTACTCAGACTAGGTATGATAAATTTGGGAGTGTTACATTATCTCCCCTTTGGGATCATTCGTCCTTGAATGAAGAGTAATCTAGGGACCTAGTCACGACACAAATCCTATCATAGACTCTAACAATCAAGCAGGTCACCATCACTCATGGAATCAATTAAATAAGCAGATAAGCACACAATCAATCAACAAATTAAACCAGTCATCAATCGAACTCTAGGACCTAATTGTCACTCAACTCAGAATAGAAGAAAATTCAAATAATAGGAATGAATCATTACCGTTAACTCTTTCATCATCAGCAAGGGAATAAATGCGGGTACCTAGCCTTCATATCCTCTTCAGTTTCCCAAGTAGCTTCCTCTACAAATTGATTTCTCCACAACACCTTGACAGATGAAATCTCTTTGGTCCTCAACTAACGAACCTATCGATCAAGGATATGAATAAGAATCTTCTCATAACTCAAGGTGTCTCTCACTCCAATGCTCTCAACAGGCACAACCAATTGTAGATTTTCCAAACATTTCTTAAGCATGGAAATGTGGAAGACCGGATAGATGGCCTCTAACTCTGGTGGTAGCTCTAATTTATAAGCTACATTACCCACTCCCTTCAGAATCTGATAAAGACCAACGTACCTTGGACTCGCTTCTCTTTCTTCCCAAATTGCATCACACCCTTTATAGGTGACACTTTCAAATACACCTAATCATTGACATCAAACTCAAAATCTCTCCTCCTAACATCAGTGCAGGATTTCTATCAGCTCTGTGCATTCTTCAATCTTTCTTTTATGATTTTCACCTTCTCCATGGCTTGGTGAACCAAGTCTGGTCTAATCAACCCTGCCTCTCCCACCTCGAACCAACCAATTGGTGACCTACATCTCCTCCCATAAAGTGCCTTATACGGAGCCATTTGGATACTCAAATGGAAGTTGTTGTTGTTGTAGGCGAACTTAATTAGAGGAAAATGGTTATTCCAATTACCTTTAAAGTAAATAACGCAGGCTCTCAACATATCCTCCAAGGTCTAAATAGTGCACTCTGCCTGACCATCAATTTGAGGGTGCAGTGCTAAGATTCTCACCTTTGAACCTAAGCCTTTCTGAAAGGATCTCCAAAATTGAGTAGTGAATTGGGCTCCTCTTTCTGAGATGATAGCCAAGGGACCCCATGTAGTCTTTCAATCTCTCTTATGTATAGTCGATCATAATCCTCGATTGTGATAGTCGTCATTACTGCCAAAAAGTGTGCAGATTTAGTTATCTTGTCAACTATCACCCAAATCAAATCATGTTATTTGTGAGACCTCGGTAAACCTGTGATGAAGTCCATGTTGATCACCTCCCACTTCCTTTCTAGAATCTCAAAGTTTTGTTCTACTCCACATGGCCTCTAATGCTCAACCTTAACTTGTTGACAATTTAGGTACTTGGAAACAAACTCAGCAATATCTTTTTTCAGTCCACTCCACTAATAAACTTTCCTCAAGTCATGGTATATCTTATTTGAGCCCAGATGGATAGAATATTTAGAGTTATGAGCTTCTGTCATGATTTTTTTTTAAATACCATCTACATATGGAACACACAATCTGCCTTGATATCTCAATACTCTATCTCCCCTTTTGATGAAAACCATCACTTTCTGCTTTTGTACATCTACTTTCAATTGTAATAAGATAAGATCTTGGTCTTACGTCTCTTTCACCTCCACTACTAGAGATGATGCAGATCCATTGTGCACAAGAACTCTACATTTACCAAATTCATCCAACTAAACTCCCAGTCGTGCCAATTTGGGAACCTCTTTAGCTAACTCTTTCTTCTCATCTTCCAGATAAGTAGTGCTCTCATAGATAACCTGCTAAGAGCATTAACAACTACATTAGCCTTATTTGGATGGTAGAGGATACACATGTCATAGTATTTGAGCAACTCAAGCCATCTTCTCTACCTCAAATTAAGCTCCTTCTAGGTGAAGACATATTGCAGGCTTTTATGGTCTGTGAATACATCAACATGTGCTCCATATAAATAATGGCGCAATAGCTTAAGAGCAAACACCATTGTTTCCAATTCCAAATCATAAGTGGGATAATTCTTCTCATGCACTTTAAGTTGTCTAGAAGCATAAGCAATCACTTTATCCTTCTATATCAATACGCATCTCAATCTCACTCTTGAGGCAACACAATAAATGACAAGTCCATCAGTCCATTCAAGCAAGGTCAACACTGGGGCAGTAGTCAATCTCGTCTTCAACTCTTGGAAAATCCTCTCACACTCATCGGACCATTGAAACCTAGCCTTCTTCTAAGTCAGTCTAGTCAACGGTGTATATATGGAAGAGAACCCATCACCAAATATGTGGTAGTACTTAGCCAAACCCAAAAAGTTTCTTATATCAGTCAGAAAGGTTGGTCTAGGTCAGTTCTTAACTACCTTAATCTTTTGAGTATCCACTCGTATACCATAGTCCAAAACCACATGGCCTAGGAATGCCACAAATTTAAGTCAAAACTCATACTTTAAAAAATTCGCATACAACTCATTTTCCTTGAGCATCTAAAGAATAATTTGAAGGTGATCGACATACTCTTCCTTATCTTTGGAGTACACCAATATGTCATCAATAAATACAATCACAAACATGTCAAGGTACTATTTGAATACTCTATTTATCAAATCCAAAAAAGTTGTGGGTGTATTTGTCAACCCAAAAGACATTAGCAAAAACTCGAAATGACCATATTAGGTTCGAAAAGCTATCTTTGGGATGTCATATTCTCTCATTTTCAATTGGTGATAGCCTGATCTGAGGTCTATCTTGGAGAAAATAGTGTCACCCTGGAGTTGGTCAAATAAGTCATTGATCCTTGGAAAGGGATACTTATTCTTGACTGTCACCTTATTCAACTAGCGGTAGTCAATACATATTCTAAGGGAACCATCATTCTTTCGCACAAATATGAGCGGAGCACCCTATAGTGAGACACTCAGCCTAATAAATTCCTTTTCTAGCAAATCTCTTAACTACTTCTTCAACTCTTTCAACTCAGCAGGGGACATTCTATAAGGCGGAATAGAGATATGTTGAGTATCAGGGAGAACATCAATTCCAAAGTTAATCTCCCTATCAGGAGGGACTCCAGGTAGATCCTTAGGAAACTCGCTCACAATCGAGATGAGCTCAAGAGAGGGAGGCTCGACATTATCAAACTTAACTCGCACGAGATGATAGATACATCCCCTAGAGATTAGCTTTCTGGCCTTGAGGTAGAAAATAAACTTACCCTTAGGTGCAACAGAATCTCCCTTCCACTCTATAACAGGCTCATTCGAAACTGGAATTTGACAGTCTAGGTTCTACAATCACTAGAAGTATAAAAGGCATGAAGTCATTCCATGACAAAGATCATATCAAAATCAATCATCTCTAACTCATCAAATCTGCAAGGGTATCCCTATGATGGATGTACACTACACAATCTCTATAAACTCTATCAGCTAGAATAAACTCACCAATAGGAGTAAAAATAGAAAAGGGCTCAAGCAAGTACTCAGGAAGAATCTCAAATTTGCTAGCCATATATGGTGTCACAAAAAACTGAGTTGCACCAGGATCAAACAATGCATATTAATCAGAAGTAAAGACTCAAAGCATACCCATTACAACATTTGGTGCAACCTTTTAGTCCTATCAGTTTCCCATCACATACAAACGGTTTGTTCCACCGCCTGTCCCCGGTTCAACACCTTTCTAATTGCCTTTGGCTGGTGGTGCTATAGTAGAAGACTGGGCCTTAGTGCCCCACATCGGACACTCCCTCTGAAAATGACCTATCTAGCCATACTTAAAACAATCGCTCCCTCCCTCTCTATATTCTCCCAGATATATCCTTCCATATTTTCCATAAGGTGGATTTCTTTTCAAACCAAGGGTCATGCTAACCTGAGACTGGGGACCCTATGCTCTGGAGTTCTGCTGACCTTGGGAATTTTGTTCATACTTATTGCTCGAAGTTGGTGCACGGACTGAGAAAGGTGCATAACTGTTAGATCTCCTCAGGAAGTAGGATCGGTTTCTCTTGCCCTGCTTAGGCTGATTTGACACAAGCCTTTCTGACTCGGCCTTCTTACTCAGGTGCTCATCTTTATCTTTCTTCTTATCTTCCTCAAGTTGTTGTGTGTAAACCATAACCCTAGAAATATTGATGCCTGAGATTAGCAATGTTATTTTACACTCTTTCTTCACATGTTTACCCAAGTCAGATACAAACTTCCTCATTCTTGCTCTCATGTCTTGGACCATATTTGGGGCATACCTAGATAGCTGGATGAACTTGAGGTTGTACTCATTGACAGTCAACCTTTTTTGCTTCAAGTTCACAAACTCCTCAATCTTTTCCTTCTTTAACTCCTAGAAAAAGAAGTGATCAAGGAAGGCACTCTCAAATTCACTCCACTCATCTCACTCAACATTCTCACCTCGACCCTCTTCCCATTGATTGCACCAAACATTTGCCACATCTTTAAGCTGATAGATAGCAAGCTTAACTCCCTCGATCTCAATCGCATGCAAAGCCTTTAGGACTTTCCGCATCTCATCAATGAAATTATGAGGGTCTTCCTCAACCTTTGACCCTGTGAAGACTGGTGAGTTCATCCTTAGGAAATCCCTACATCTGGTGGCATTAGTTGGCTCTTGAGAGCTGGAATTAGGAGCCTGTGAACTCTAATTCTCACTTTGAGAAGCTACCAACTAGATGAGAATAGAAATAACTCCTCTAAAATCAACCTCTATCGTAGGAGCAGGTGGAGCAGTAACTGCTTGTGAAACATCAGTGGCTCTAGTTGGTTGACCTTGACCCCTCGTCTCCATCTAAGTAGGAATCTCTGGTAGGAGATTCTCACCATTACTAGCTAAAATATCTATTTGGGTGATGGTACACTTAGGAAGAATGATTTCCAAATGCATAATGCGAAAATTAGAAAAGAGTTTTAACAGAGTTAAATAATATCGCACGAACTCAAAATACAAAAGAAGGGTAACTATTCCTAATGTCGTATATCCTCTTGCTTATAAAGTGTGGTGCACAATACACCCATAAACAAGACTCTACTAGACATGGCTTCATAGACTCCCTAAGACTCTTAAACTCTGTTCTTTGATACCAAGTTTGTCATGCCCCAGGAGTGTACTTTTGGCATAGCCGGCACTCAGAGAACCATTACTGATTCCCCAAGAGAACCACCTAGCTTCATCATCACATCATACTCGAAAGTGGAAAAATACTAAAATAAAAGACTACAAGTAAATAAGTATAAGTAGTCTAACTAAAAATAATTAAGACTAGCATGAAAGAAACTAGTTGGACAACATCTATATCAACAATATCAATCTAGCCTATGAAGCCTCTATCTACTATCTAGATGGTACCATGACAGGCTAAGGCTACCTAATAAAAGAAATACATAACAATGTACTCAATGAAAGATAAAATAGCTCCCCCGAATAGCAAGGAGGACTCATCAACTCTGATAGTGCAGAACTGGACCTCAACGGTGCACTGCTGAAGTCCTCTATTACCTGTATCTATATCATTAACGATGCAGGCCCAAATGAACGTTAGTACATGGAATATACTTTAATGTAAAATAGCTCAAGGAAAGAGGTAAATCTCAACTCTACTCAATTAACTCAACTCATCATCTCATGACTCAACTTAATAGATATACAAGTTTAAAATAAATCATGCTTTGAAAATAGATTTAGTGTTATGCAAGTCAGTTTAAAAACATAATATGCTCAATCAAGGTTTGCTTAGAAGTTTCTCTTAACCGACATCCAATCCCACCACCTGTAGTTTGGTCATACACAATGAAGGCGACGTCAGCCACACCCATCCCAAACTTGCCAAGGTAAAGGATGATCAACTCTCTATCTTGGATCCAAAATATATGTCCATCATTTTGGGACATGAGTCGCAAGAGTTAACTGCACGACTATCTTACACTGGCAACATAGTTTATGGGTTAGAATAGTTATTTAGTCCTCCCTTATCGGTGATCAATACTCCTCCCAAGACTAAATTATGCTCACACCAATCAACACAAATTTATCTCATTGTATTATCTCATCTCTGTTTAATTTAGTTACTCAACCAATCGGGGAAAACAATCATGTATGCAATCACGACTCAACTCAAACTCAGAAGTCATTTAGACTCCACTCAATCATGTTTATCATATAATACAAGTTAGATGCTCATTAGACATACACATATGCAGGTAATATGCTCATCACGCTCAATCATACTTAATTCACTCAACTCTTTCATATCGCATTCTTGGTCTCAACCCATTCAATGCAAAAAAGTTATATAGAATAATGCAATTTAGAGTTCATAGTAATGAATGCAAATTTTATACTCAATTTTCAAGTGACCAGGTGCGTAAATCATCAAACTCATTCATAATTATGCATAAAGACTTAACGTAATTGTAAGTAACTCATAGATTAGGATCATAGGATTTTTAATACTTAGTTTTCATCCACGAATTTAACTCAAGAAGATGGAAGGGTGCGTGGAAGAACTTAGTCCAACACTTTAGGTAGCCTTACATTCCTAAAATTATGAAAAACTTTCAACTCTTTGATGATCCTCACGCTTGAAATCAAAACCTCACTTTTCTCCCTTATTCGATGCTCTTAAAGTTTTTAAGTGTATATTGAGGGATAATACACTTAGGGTACTGATAAAAGATCTAAATCAAGTCCAAAATATCATTGGTTTTGATTAAAAAGCATGGAAAAAGACAAGAATATCCTTCTTAAAATTATCACCTGGAACTACGAAAGCACATAATACCCCTCATAGATGAAAGGGTTCAAAAATTGAGTTACTGAAAATTGGACTAAGGAACTACGAACCTCTTTCTGTGGGTCGTTTGATCACTAGTAGTTCAAGATTCAAAAATCTTGGATTTTCTGGGGTATCAACCTACGAGCACCTTTTATGGGTCATAAGTGAGATGATGGACCATCTGCTCACTCATCACCCAATATTCAGAAAAGATGATTTTTTTTAGGCATTCACCCACGAACATACTCTATGGGCCATTTCTTTTCTTTCTTTTTCTCTAGCCAGAATCATTTTCCTTCAGCTTTTCCTTTCTTTCAGATCATCAAGAATGCACATAATAAAATGCACAATTGACATGTTCATGAAAATGAATTATGCAAGATGTTCATATAAATCATGTATTTCTATAATCAAAACCAAGTAACTCACAAATACCCAACTATTCACAATATAAACCTAATCTCATCAATAGTTCAATAGACACATCAATTAATGCACAAATTCCATGTATTACACCTTCACAATTAGTCCACAAACCAAAATTTTACCATATGAATAATTACCCAATTTAAAATCTCATGTCAAAGCCTTCAATGATATATTCTACCCCAAAAAAATCAATTTTGTACACATAGGTGTATATAAGGTTCAATCATACATAACAAAGGGTTAGAAGTCTACTTGCCTTATATAAAGTTTCAAATCAAATTAAAACTTAGCTTTCCCTTTTCTACGAACGAATCACCGAAATCTATTCAAATATAACATTACAATCACATAATGAATCTAATGACACTAAAATCAATCAATTCAGAAAAGAAGGCTAAAAAGATCAAAAATCATGCCAAAAAATATAGCCGAAATTCAAAAATTAAAGCATGAAAATATTTTCAAGGTGACAAGAAATTCAATGGTGAAAACAGTTTTGAATACGGAGTTAAAATGAGAGAGAAATCATAATTTAAAGTTTAGAAATCAAAGTATGAAAATCCCCAAATTACACAATTAAAATACAAAAATATAAGTTAAAACACAAATTAATCAATAAAAATAAGTGAAATAGGTTAGAAAATAGTTACCCAATCAATTTACCTTGAAAATCTTTGAAAATTCTCCCTAGAACGAAGCTTGGAATGTCAAAAATGGTGGAAATGGTTTAAATCACGTGTTTAAGAACTAGAACTATTCAGGAACACTTTACTCTCCACGAATGCGGATAGTTGTCCACGAATGAAGAGGCAAAGAGGGGACAGTGCTTTGCAAATGTAGAGGGTTAGGCACGCACGTGCTCCACGAACGCGCCCTCTCCTCCATGAAAGCGAAGGTCAAAACGTGTACACTCCACGAACGTAGACCTTACTCCTTCTTATGGGAATACCACCCATTTCGAAGAAATAACCTCCCCTTACGGGAATACAACCTATTTTGGAAAGGATTTTAATGCTCATCTGCTCACCTTATGAGAACGACACCCATTTTGGAGAGTACCTTATTTTACGAGAACAACACCTATTTCGAAAAAGGATTTACATAACATATCATAACCATCCCTTAAAGGGGAATAAACATAAACCTATGTTTGGCACATAGTTAAAGAGAAAGGAAGAGGACCCTTAGGGATAGCCCTGACGCCTCCAATTTCATTCGGTGGTAAGTCAACATCCCACGGGAATACATATATACATATATGTGCTTGCGAATAGGCATAAGACTTTTCAAATCATAACAATGCATACTTAGACTTAAAAGTCAAACACATTTCAATCCATGTCATACTTGGGCTAAAAAGTCAAATCACACTTTCATGCCATGATTCATACATAAGAATAGCTCATCAAACTTATACATATTAGTGTAAACACCCAGAGTTTGCTCAAAGAGTCATATCATAGACATTTTTGTGATCACATTCTTGTCAAAATCATATTCTCATCAAAATCATATTTGTAAATATAATTGGGTTTAACCCACTTCATAATCTTCATGAAAATCAATGCACAAATTTCATGTATTACACCTGCACAATTAGTCCACAAGCCAAAATTTCACCATATGAACAATTACCCAATCTGAAATATCATGACCAAAGCCTACAATGATATATTCTATCCCGAAGTAATCAATTCCGTACACATAGGAGTATACAAGGTTCAATCATACTTAACAAAATATTAGAAGTGCACTTGCCTTATATAAAGTCTTGAATCAAGTCAAATCGTAGCTTTGCCTTTTCTATGACACTCCGAATCACTGAAATCTATTTAAATATAGCATCACAATCACATAACGAATCTAATGACACTAAAATCAATCAATTCAAAGAAGTAGGGTAAAATGGCCAAAAATCTCATGCCATAAAATGTCGCTAGAATCTGAAAATTAAAAGATGAAAATATTTCCAAGGTGACAAGGAATTAAATGGTGAAAAGAGTTTCAAAAATAGAGTTAAAATGAGAGAAAAATCATAATTTAAAGTTTAAAAATCCAAGTCCAAAAAATCTTCAAATTCCACCATTAAAACCCAAAATTATAAGTTAAAAAGATAAATTAATCAATGGAAATAATTGACATAGGTTAGAAAATAGTTACTCATTGAAAACCTTCAAAAATTCTCCCTAGAACGAAGTTTGAAATGTCAAAAATGGTGGAACAGATTTAAATCACGTCTTTAAAAACTTGAACTGTTCAGGGACGCTTTACTCTTTGCAAACACGAATAATTGTTCACGAATGTAGAGGCAAAGAGAGGACAGTGCTCCGCGAATGCGAAGGGCCTTCCACGAAATGCGGAGGGCTTTATGCAAAATGTGAAGGGTTAGGCACGTGTGTGCTCTGTGAACACGCCCTCTCCTCCGCTAACACAGAGGTCAAAGCACGTACACTTCGCGAGCGTGGATCCTTATCCTTGAACGCGGAGAACAAATTAGTTTGGACCAGAAACAGTAAAAAATCAGCAAATACACAACTTGGACAATCAAGAATTGGACCTTCGAGATTCGTTGGGAATCCTGTGAACACAAACCATATATGGACCCATACCAGAAACGATGATCCGAACTCAATGGAACCGTCAAAATTCAAATTTGGAGCCTCCTTGGCCCAGAACCCCAGAAAGATCATTTAAAATAGTTTCGGACTCAAAAACTCAAAATATTCTCGGAAGCTCTAAAAATTACAACGAAGTCATTTCTAGCGTTAGTTTCATCATCCGAAATCACTGGAACTAATGAAATTTTAATACGAGCTCCCGAACTCCGAATGTTGACCAAAGTCAAACCTATGATCCAAAATGAACTAGAAATGCAACTTTAGTTTCAAAATCTTCGTTTTAACTCTGAATTCAGTCTTACAAGTTCTCCTACACTAGATTTGGTATTTTAAAACTGATGAAATCGACGGAATCGATTTTCGACACTCGAAACTCAAAATGACCTCAAGACTCAAAATTTCCAACTTTAAGTCTTTAAAAACTCATTTTTTAGCAAAACTCCAACTTTTAACAAGGTTTTTGAAATTTGACTTTTAGGCTCAACAAAAAATAATCCAAGGCAACTTTTGGGAAGGACAAAATAGTAATTTGGTAAAAAAATGTCAAAAATGACCTTCGAGGTCATTACATTTGCCCTAACATTGATTCGACTTTCAGGTTTACTTTATCTTTCAAACTCACTTTCTTCTTTTTATTATTCTCCTTTTCTTTCATATTTTTTTATTTGAAGAAAGTAATATTAATTGTTATGCGAACTTAAGTTGCTTAATTCAAGTTGGATTATGTCGTTAGTCTAGTTTGTTGAGTCTAATACATTTATATTATTTTAAACTTTTTCTTATGTATAACTAACATAACATATCCGTCTATTCAGGGATTGATTTTTGCATTGTTGCATACTAAATACAATTATACAATAAGTTAATTTATATCATTATGCTCAATAAAAAGAACAAGAAAAGCTAAAATCTCAATTGTAATTGAGAATTGGTTCCATAAAAGAACAAAATTGAATTTGGTGGTGTATATCCTTTGTTTTGGTTTATGTTGCCCTTTCTTTTTAAAATTAATTTGTTAAAAAAAATATGACTTTTTTGTTAAATTTGAAAATAATTTAATTTAAAATTTTCTTTTATTTTAATCATAAACTTTTATCGTCACACAATATTTTGATATACTTAAGAACATCATTTTTAAAAGTCGTTTACAAATACATTAGTTTATCAGCACATGCGTTGTATGTGTATTCTGACTCCGAGTTATGAAGTATATGATTTTACAAAATAAATATCCCTAATATTTAAATAAATCTTTGAGCAAATAAATGTTAATATAAAATAAATTACTTTTTTTTTTTGGAATGATCAATGTGTGGGACTTCTTATTTTCAAAAACATATTTTTCTTTAGATAAAATTATCTTTTCACTATTTTTCTTACTTTATTATTTTATCTTTTATTTATTTTAGTTTCAAGATTCACTTTTGGATTAGAATTTCTTTATATTTAGAATTCATTTTTTATTTCGGACTATTCTATATAAATAATTATCTAGATTATGATGGGAAGGAAAGAAAAAAAATTATTATTATTCTAATATTTAAGACTTTGAAATTAATTAAAATTTTGGTTATCAAATAATTTGTTAATAAAAGTATGTAATATAACAAATTTAAAAAGAAAATAATTCTGTAAAATTACGTTGAAAACATTAAAATACTCCTTTTTTATTTAAGAGTCTTATACCAATATTAAATTTTAATCAATTAATTATTTAACTTCTAATTATTCAACTCAAAATTATTTCTTTATGTATTCATAAACTATTAAGATATCTATATTACAGGTAATTAAATTAATTTTCTCATCCTTAACGGTATACAATAGATTAAACTATTGCATCAAACTAATAATTTTTTTTTTTTACATTGTATTTGTTTTAGCAAATACTATTTATATATTATTTTTAAATTGACCCGACACATACGTCCAAAACACATGAAGGTCCTTAGAAATATTGTTTGAACTCTTTGTCCTTTATTAAAATACTCTACTTTAGATAAAATTATTTTTTCACTATTTTTCTTAATTTATTATTTACTCTTTTATTTTATTTTATTTCAAGATTCACTTTTGAATTAAAATTTCTTTATATTTAGAATTGACTCTTGATTTAGGACTACTCTATATAAAAAAATTGTCTAGGCTACAAAGGAAAGGAAAAATATTAGTATCATTTTTTTAAATGTTTAAGACTTTGAAATTAATTAAAATTTAGATTATGAAATATTTTGTTAATAAAAGTATGTAATATAACAAATTTAGAAAAAGAAAAAGAGTAATTAAAATTACTTGAAAACATTAAACTACTTCTTTTATAATTAGGAGTCTTTTTTAAAATCAATTAATAATTTAACTCCTAACTATTCAACTCCAAATTATTAATTTATGTATTCATAAATTATTAGCATATCTATATTATAAGTAATTGAATTGATTTTCTCATCTTTGCTATACATAAAAGATTAAACTATTGCATTAAATTAATAGTATTTATTTAATTTTGTTTATATGCATATTTTAATTATTTTAATGACAAGTACTAGTGATATATAATTTTTAAATTGACACAATACATACGTGAGCTTGAACGCCCTTAAAAATGTTGTTTGAACTTTTTGCCCTCCATTAAAAGACTCATATTTAAACAAAATCATTTTTTCACCATTTTTCTTTAAATTCCTATTTACTTATATTTATAATATTAACTTTTAAAATATATGGAAAGAAATGATAAAATAAGGACTTCTAACCGTGGAAAGTTTTTTAGATCTTCCTTATTAATAGACTTCTACTTCTTTCTAATTTGAATAAAAAAAAAATACTCTACAGCCGTTAAGGAAAATTCTAATTTACCATGATAAATAGTACTTTTATAAATAAATAATTTATCAAAATTACTTTTGTAGTGAATTATTTATCTTTTCATAAGTTCATAATTAAATTTATTTTTTCTCTATAATATTTGCTATCAAATGAGGTACACGTTTTGATCACGCGCAAAGCACGTGCCACAAGACTAGTAATAAATAAAGTTACCTTTCATTAGGTTAGCTTGCATTTTCCCCTTGTAATTTCCGATAAACAGATACTACTTGTTCTAAAATTATTTTCATTGTTATGAAATATTGTGCTTAAGGCTTCTAAATAAAATATTTTTGTGCTAGGTCTATCCAATGAGAACTTCCAATAGAATGTCACTTTCGTCAAGTGACCAGTATGTGAAAGAAAGGATGTGAAGCAAATTTTGTTATATTAGGCTATGTTTCTTTTTTTTGTTCTGCACTGAACACATTTTGATCTTACGTTAACAAACTGCTCATAATAAGTTACCATCCATCATTACATATGTAAAATATGCGTAAATACTAAGATTTACCAATTGAGTGCAAGAAAATTGGTTGATTAACCGACTAAAACAACCCCCTCATTAATATTGCTTAATTAGTCAGACCATCATTTAAGAGAGTGAACTTAATAAGGGGATTACATCTCAATGACAATGGGTCAACCACCTAATTTATTAAGCTATAAGACGTGCAAGAAGGGATCATTTGGTAGGATAATCAAAACCAACACATGTTAAAGGTCAAAATAATTAGCTGTCATAGGTCACGGGGTTCAACCCTTGGAAACAGCCTCTTGCAGAAATGCAATGTAAGGTTGCGTAAAATAGACCCTTGTGATTGGGCCCTTCCATAGACCTTGTGCATAGCGGTAGCTTAAGTGCACCGGACTTGCCTTTTATGTGAAAGCTATGAAGCAAGTTTCAGGGACGCTAAGTAAGAAGACAAACGAGAACTAAATATACATACAACCTAACTAAATTTCAAAATTATCTTAAAATAAATAACTTATTTTGCTAAAAACTAGTACAGTAATTAAAAACAAATTTCAACAAACTTTTAATTAAAATTCTTAGCATTTAGTTGTTTTTATTTTAAAGTTTTGGGTTCACATATTATTCGTTACATAATTTTATTGACTTTTCACTTATAAATTTATGTTTTTATTAGAAAGTATTGAAAAAATAAATTCGATACATCAAATTAAGATAAATCCGCCACTACAAGAAAATATACTTATAGCTACGAAATCTAAGCTATGAATTTGAAAATCGTAGTTATTATTTAGTAATAGCCACAAAAATTTAAATTTCATGGCTATCTAAAAAATCATCAAATTTCTTAGCCACAAAAATTAAATTGACAAAGCTAAATCTTTATTTTTGACATAACTGCTAACAATCGTGGCAATAATTATCTAACTAGCC
>JBCEWC010007709.1:0-21042 GCA_038996855.1 Solanum aculeatissimum | reverse complement strand
CCGTTCAAGGTGCCGTCAAGAAGGACTTAGCAAATTTCCCACGCGAACTCTCGGAGGACATTCTGTTACGTTTCATGTACCACCAAACAGGCCGTCCAAGGTGAGACGCCCCGTCTCACCCACCGTCTGACCTCACTTAACCTCAAAAATCATTCCCAAAACTTGGCCTACCTACTGTCCAACTCAACGAGCCAGCAAACGGCTCGTTAAAAGTCAAACGGTCCGTTTTAGTAACAGTCGACCTACACTTGGCTTAGGGGTGGTTCCATGCCACCCCAAGCTCAATGTTACATTCCACGGAAGCTTAGACAGACCGTGCCAAGTTTCACGGTCCGTGCCAAAGTCCTTGGCCACTTTTCTGAGCTTATCTCTAATGGCTTCCGAATTTTAGACAGTCTCACTGTTTGGGCCATATCTCCCTCATATGATAACCAAATCGAGTAAAACTATTTGGGTTGCAAAGATAACGCAAAGAGATCCGATTTGATAGGTGGTAGCTCACATGGTTTATCCCACATAAAATGTTATGACTATGTGAAGTTGACTGTTAAAACTGTCCCTCTAGGCCACTTTCTAGCCCAATTTGCATTTGGCCACTTAAACTCGACCCGTGGTTACCAAAAATCAACCATGGCTTGTAGTACATCATAGAATTCCAACCATAAGTATATTTCGAAAATCTTTAGGTTGTTACAGCTTCAGAATCCTCTTTTTCTACAATAAGGACCTTGTTGTAATAGCTTGACAATGGAGATGATCATGAGTGAGCTTTTCACTCACCGTCCTCTTCTTAGTCACTATATCTTTTACAACTTGGTATATAAAGGCATTCGCTCTAGTGCATCAATGAGAGGGAGATTAATAGATAAATGCTTCAATATGGAGATGAAATTCTGAAACTTCCCCTCCTCATCCTTCTTCTTAAGTCTCTGAGGGAAATGTGGTGTAGGCCTAGGTATGGGGTTCAACATCCTTGGTGTCACCACTTCATCATTCACCCTATCCTTGGCCTTGTCATCCCAGTTTATGCATCATTGGTTTCTACAGTCTACTTATGAACCACATTATGTACCATCGACATTGGTAGGTCAATTTTCTACTTACCACCTTATGTAGTCAATGCCATGTACTGTGTATCATTCTTTGAATTCTACACTGTATTGCTTGGGAATATACCCTTCTAACGCTGGTTCAACTGTGTAGACATCTGACCAAATTGTTGCTCCATCTGCTTAATAGCCATAAAGTGAGACTCAATCTTCTGATTACCACTTGATATGTCAGCTTTCATCCCTTTCAAGATCTCATCATGTGTATCAACCTTCTTCAACAACTTGTCAATCATCTCCTCAATCCTTGAACTCGTAGCCTCAAAATCAAGATTTTGGGGTAGCACATATGGTCCACTTCTATATCCATCTATGTGACCCCAATCACCACCATCTTGGTTGTGTCCCCTATTCCTATCGTAGTATGCACCTCGATTGTTGTCCCTGTATGTATTATCCCTATTATAGTTCTGACCCTAATTTTCTTGACCTTGGTGCTAATAGTCCTAATTGGAACCTTGTGTGTTGGCCCAAAAAACCCCTATTTGATCTGTCACAAAGAAAATATCCTCCTCATAATGTGGCTCTTCATATATAGGTTCTCTTGGTGGTTGACGATCGACTGCATTCACCCGCTCCTGGTTCTTCTTCATAATAACCCAACATCAGTACTAATCTAAGATAATTCATGCATCACATCATCATTGATCTTAGCTTGCTTTAAATTTGTACTGACTGAGAAAGATCTCTTTGTCATCAACTTTTACTTTGTGCCCCATGCATGATTAATCTTTTCTACCTTTTCCAATCGTTGAGCCACATCAAGAAAAATACAATCCAAGAATAAACCTTCAATTATGGTGTCAACTACCGCTTTGCAATTATCATCCAAGGCCCGATAAAAGATCTCCACTAAGGAATCATCTACAATTTTATGGTATGGTACACTTATCAAGCACTTAGTGAATTGATCCTATGTAAAACTTATGGAATCACCAGACACCTGCTTAAAATTATTGATCTAATTCTTCAGCTTCAACTTCTTTGACTTAGGAAAATACCTCTCCAAAAAGGTTTTTTGCATTTTTGCCCATGCAGTGATTGAGCTTTGTGGAAGTTTGGATAACCATATTGTCGCTTCACCTGTGAGAGATAATGAGAAGACACGGAGCTTAATAACATGCATGGACAAAATCTGATTTCTTATTATGCTCTTACAGACGAAGACAACCTTGTGTAGATAATTCTGCAGATCTTCTGATGGTAAGCCCGTGAAAAAACCTCTATGCTGCATTATCTGTAGTAAACCACTTGATATAAAAAACTTAGTATCTTCCGATAGAGGAGGCAACACGATTTCTCTTGTGACATCCACTGCCATAGGATCTAGTCTATACGAATTCTAACCATTTACAATTGTTTGTTGATCGTGAGGCAGGGGATTCACCTCCTCAAGTGGTGGTGGGTCTTGATTATTCTAGTCGAGTACAATGTTTACAACATTATTAGCGTTATCCTAAGACATTCATCACAACATTCTCTGAATCTCTGGATCAAATGGAGTCAAGGAATTGCCTCGACTATCAGTATTGTGCATATTCTACACCTGTATGTTGAAAAGAAACAAAAATAACAAAAACACATAAAATAAGTAAATAAAGATTAATTCACAAATCACCCTAATTAAACTAGTCTAAAATCCTTATTCCCCGACAACATCGCCAAAATTTGATCACGCCAAAATTACACCTCCCAATTAAGGTATAAGCGGTCACTGTTCAAATATAGAACCTAATAACGATTAGGGTCGATCCATTTGAAATAAGTTCTAGACTTGGAGTAACTAAATTAATTAAGATGAATTAATCAACTTATTTCTAGAAATTAGGGTTTTAATGCAAAAACAATGATTAAACCTAAACTAAGATCAAACACTCAATGCAAGTGTTGTAAATTCAATGAGAGACGTAACTAGGGTATTATGTTCCCCATGAATTCCTATCTCAATGTAACCTAACAATTGTAACCATTTCTACTGTAAATCATAAAAAGCAGGTAAGTTATGTTCACCTAAGTGCTTGGTCCGACAACTAGAAAAATTTCACTAAGCAACTTGCTATGTCTATGGGTGTCACATTACTAACCCTTACCTTGTTCGAGTACAACCATCCCTTGGTCCATTCAGGTTGATTAGACGAGTTTGCTCATATCAAATCTTGTTATTTATCCCTTTTCCCATTCATTACTCCTTTGGTCCAACAAGTAAGAATAAGGCGAGTTCTAACATTTGCAACTGTTAAAAGGTAATCAAAGAGAAGAGATAAATAATACACGCATGCACACTTTCTAAGGATTACAAATGATTTGATTTATACTTTGTTAGTTTTTTATGGTTCCCATAGCCCTAGTTGTGGATTTAGCTACCCATGTTTGTTGTAAATGAAAGAATCATATTATGAATTTGCATAATCAAACACTTACAACGAAGAATTGAAAGACAAGAAATCTAAAATCTTCATGTGAATCATAATATTATAACCCAAAGATAAGATCACAAGTTTTCCATATGAAATCTCCAAGAACACGCTTAAACAATGTAATGAAGTCTAGAGTTTTGTACATCTAAAAATACCTAAAAACCCTATTTATAATTAAAAAAATTCAAATTCTAAATTGATTAGGAAAAATAAAATCGGGGCCTTTCACGAATAGAGTTACAGGCAGAGATGCATTCACGACCCATAGACTGAATTCGTAAGTTACATCCTTAAAATCTGCCTTCATTTTGTTACTCGCCTCTTATGAACCGTAGAGTGACTTATGGACCGTAAGTGCCTTCATCCTGTTAACTTTTAGCAACTATGCATATTTTCTATGCCTCAAAGAAAAAACTGATATATGGACCATAAAATGACTTACGACCCATCCTGGTAACACGTAGTTTCAACTTCAGAAAATTAGCCCTTCATTGGATTAAGACTACAAAACCCATATACGGCTCGTGAACTGAACCACAAA
Organism: Solanum aculeatissimum; assembly: GCA_038996855.1. Lineage (NCBI taxonomy): Eukaryota > Viridiplantae > Streptophyta > Magnoliopsida > Solanales > Solanaceae > Solanum > Solanum aculeatissimum. Next base: position 16,975 of record JBCEWC010007709.1, on the reverse strand, counting down.
CTGTAGATGGTCTTGTAAAGCATAAACAATTTGTAACTCATCTAAATCAGCACAAAAACTCCCCAACTCCTACATAAAAACACATTAAACCTACTAACATCACTTAGAGAACATATAAAATTATAAGTTTAAAGCATTAAAAGTGTCAGATTTTGGCGGCACATCAACCTCCATATTTTGGGAGGGTTCTTATATATGTATTTTTTGTTTAGATTTTATATTCATTCTTCATTATTGTTTATTTTATGTTAGACTATTAGTTTTACCCTAATACCTAATACTTATGTTCTGGGTTATGAGTTGGTTTACCTATCAATGGATTATGGTAGGTGTCATCATAACATGAGAAATTGGGTTGTGACAAGTTAGTATCAGATCCCCAAGTTCATTGGTCTCACCCGTACAAAGCTAACGTCTAGTAAACTCCTGTGGATCGATGCAGAGACGTATGTGGCCTATCTTTGGAAAGCTACAAGATGTCATTAAGAAACTATTCCCTATGTTGAATCCTTTCATGCAATATGTGTATAATTGATTTCAGGAAAGCTTACTTGTCCCAGTCTTCACAAGTTATGACCCTGAGATGTTGATTGCGTAATGCAATACCAATACTTGATAGAGATGCGACCACCGGGCATGTAGAGGGGCACCAGGATGCCCGTATTCCTCAGAGGGGCCACCTCTGGCACTGCCCCTAGCTGTTTTATCCGCTACTCCATCCGTGCAGACGACCATTCTTCAGCTTCTAACAGCCTTAGGTGGCATACAACAGACCCTTTCTCTAGTTCCTGATATGCCAGCACAACAGGACCAACCTACCCCACCAGTTCTTGCGGGTCAGCCATCCTTACCACCTATTGCACCCTAGCCAACGACCCTAGAAGGTTTGCATGTCATCATGGGAGTAGAAGCTGTTGGGCATATTTAAGAGATTATCACTCCAAATGTTTTCTAGAGCCACCAGTGAGGATGCCATGGAGTTTCTAACTACCTGCCGTGAGCAACTTCAGTCTTTAGGGCCTGTGAAGTCTAAGAGGGGACGACTTCACCACCCACCAATTTTGTGGTGCAGCCAAGCAGTTGTAAGACTTTTACCTACATGTCTGACTAGCTAGATTAACCCCACATTCATGGATTGAGTTTTTTAGGCCTTTCTGGCTAAGTATATTTCCCGAAGTGTCAAGGATCACCTTTGGGGCTAGTTACCAGGCTAGCGCAGGGTACTATGATAGTCCCAGAGTATGAGGCCAAGTTTCACCAACTTTCCTGGTATGCCACCATACGTTTTCCCATAAAGGAGGAGAAGGTCTGATGCTTTGTATGCCACCTAGTCTCAACAGGACACTATGGATTATAAAACCCTTCCGTGGTTTCTGTCCACATTAGAAATTTTTTAAATCTTTAGGAACCTATATAGGAACCCAAGTTACAAACTGTAAACCAAACTATGACTCATCCTGTTTGTTCGCAGTTCAACTTTAGAAGCTCAATTTTCCATCAACCTAAGGTTCCAAACCACAAACCCTTTCTGCGGTCCGTAGTTCTATTTACCAACTGTAAACACCCCTCGTACATTGCCCTCTATACTTTGTCAAATTTCCATCTAGGTTGATCCTATCCAAGAGCCCTATTTATGACCCATGGTTTGACCATGAGCCATAAATAATACTCGTACTTTGACGCTGCACATTTTCAGTTACACTTTTCTTGCACTTTTTGAATTCCTAACTTGCGGGGCCTTACAATATCTTCACTTTGGAAACATTTATCCCTGAATGTGCTAAACGTCAGCTAGAAGGGATTAAGAAAGCAGCTAATAACCCTGCATGAATGTAAAAAATGCAATTTTAAGCCTCTTTTTCATAAAATCTTCAAACTCATTTTTTAAATATCATTCAAAAATAGTCCCATAAACATGTTAACATGCACAAATGACATGAAAACTAAAATGCAAAGAATTTGGGGTCTTCAAGCAAGAAGAACTTAGTACCTTAGGCTTGAGTAAAGTGGAAAAAATTAGGGTATCACTTCATTATATCCTCTTTTTCTTTCCACGTTGCACTTTTAACTTGTTTGTTCCTCCAAAGTACCTAAATGGATGCAACGTCTTTGTTTCTTAATCTCTTCACTTGCTGATCTAGGATCTCAATCGGAAACTCTTCATAAGTCAAGTGTTTCTTAACCTAATCACTTTCCAATCTAGGATGTTAATCAGAACCTCTTTATAAGTCAAGTCCTCTTCAACACTTACATCCTTCCATGGAACTTTAGAGTTTGGATCACCCAAGAATTTCTTCAACATCGACACATGGAACACCAGGTGAATCTTGTTCATCTCCAGTGGCGATTTAAATTCACAAGCCACCTTACTGTCACGACTCGAGAGTAGAGCCTAGATGTTATATGGCAAAGGAGAACCCGAGAGTCCTCGACCAAGTCATCATAGCATCATCACACACATCATCAGTTCGGAAGCGCGTACAATAAACAAATAGCACATAAGTCTAGGGGATTCCGGGGCTTTGGACTCAAGATATGGGGATGTTGTCGGGAATGGGATAAGCATGAATCACATAACACATAACAATTACGTTTTAAGGGGCGGGTAAGTATGACTCAAGCTATGGGCCAAGCAGGGTTAGGGAGTTTTCACATAAGCACATTCCCAATCCAATCACAGCATAATAGCATAAGCAGAAACAAAAGCATAACATAAGATTTCATCACTTAACATAGATAACCATATCATCACAAGTATCACATAGCATAACGTTCAATAGAGTCGATATATCCAATCCAATAATGCCTCTACATAAGATAAGACAGAGCCTTGACATATTCCGGTCTCACTATCAAGTCATAAAGTAATAAAACATAAAGTAAGGACAAAGGTAGATGAAAGTGGATGTTGCAATTGGAGTATAGGGCTCACCACAAACAATAACTTCAAGAATCTCAATTAGCCGTCTAGCGGAGGATGAAAGTCACCTTCGGTCCCTACATGGTTATAACATGTAGAAAAAGAGTATGGGTTAGCACATAATAATGCACTAAGTCTGCGAGCATGCAATGCATATGAACATGATCCTACGACCAAATTAAATGACAAGGGCATATATATAGAAGGAGAATATCAGAAAAGATAGTATATCAACATGCCATGAAATCCATGATGCATGAAATGCCATAATACTTATAGTGTAAGGGATGTGACCATAACCGACATCCAAACTCATGTGAGCTACAACATGAACTTTTCCAATGAGGCCTCCCATCGGATGAGAGAAGATTACTTGCCAAGGGTAATCTACACAACACCTTACGACTCAGTCATTTTGGTGTGATGGCCACCTTCCTTACGACCCAGTTACTTCGGAAGGATTTACATAACATATCATGTCATTTCATATCATATCATAGCATACCTTACGATCCTCCCATTTCGGTAGCATAACCTATGTTGGCACATAGTTGAGGGAAATGACTGGGACCCTCGGAGATAGCCCACTTACTACTCCAATCTTTTTCGGTGCTAAGTCATCATCCCACAAGAATACATATACATATTTTTAAATCAGAACAGAAACACTTGACATCATGAACATGCATAGATAGGCTTAAAGGCCAAATCACTTGCTGTACTTTCATGCATACTTGATCAAAGGCCAAACACATTTCATAATCAGACTTCATTGGGCTAAAAAGCCAAATATACTTTCATGTCAAACTTCATGCATAAGAGTAGCTACATACTTGTCACATCATATCATATTGGTGTAAACACCCATGGTTGCTCAATGAGCCATATCTTAGATATTATGTGATCATATTCTTGTCATAACCCATACTTGTTCAAAATCATAGTCATAAACATATTTAGGACTTAGCCCACATCACATCCTTCTTAAAATCCATGTTCATGCATGTAAATTTCATGATTGATGATAAGAATAACATGGGTACTAGAATTCATAATTTAAATCCAAATCAAGAAGAATCCATTAGAAATTCACAGTTAAATCAACAATTAAACCTAATTTAATATTACCAATGCATAAATTAAATAGTAAGGGGACATGCACACTTATACCATCTTGCATCAACGTAATTCATCAATTAGGGGCTTAATTCATCTTGAAATCATTAAATAAGAACAACCCACACTTTAATTGCACTAAATCATCCTTAAATTAAAATACCCATTTCAAGAAAATCATATTTTCATCAAAAATTAAGAAAAGGATTTTGGGCCTTCATGGTTGAAAGAGGAACCATGAATCAACCCACATACCTTGAATTTAACAAGAAGATTGAGAAGATTTTGATGAAGGCTTGAGTTTCCCCTAATTTCAAGCTTGGTCTTCAATGGTGGATGATAGAAAATTGAGAGAATTTGGGAGATGAATTGAGAGCTTGAATGAATTAAAGGGGATTAGGGTTCAATTTAGGGGTTTTACTAGACTTTAGAAAGGATAAAATGGCCCTAGGAATAATTAAAATTACCAATTAACCATTAATGAAATGGAGTAATTAATTGAAACAATCACTGACGGAAGCAGCCACACGATCCGTGTAGTGATTCACAGACCGTGAACCCTACCGTATGACATCACTTGGTTCAAGCTTTGGCTTGAAATCTTGGGAGACATTCTGGCCCTGGGGTCTAGGAAGTCTCTGGACCACCCCACGAAGGGACCTTATGGACCGTGAGGCATCATGCGGACCATGAAGTGGTCTGTGGATCTTCACTTTGTTCGAGGCCTTGGTCTAACTCCCCTGAGACTTATTGGATCAATCCACAGAGGCCTTCACGGATCGTGAGCCTTCCCACGGCTCTTGGCCTCTCCCGTATGGCCTTGACTTAGCCACTTTGTTTCTCTCTTTCCAGAACACATTTGGCCACGGGCAGTCCGACCGAAATGGTCATAACTTCCATATACGAACTTTGATTTGAGTGAAACTAATTTCATTGAGAAAATAACTCAAAGATTTTCATTTTGATAGGTCATATCCTACACAGTTCACCTCATGCCAAGAGATATAGACATTAAAAGTCAGTCCTTCTACACGGTTTTATACAAAACTCTCCCAACAGGATCCCTTGGAATACGACCACTTAAATAGAACTCATGGTCATTACTACACAGCCATAACAAGTTTATAATAGACCTTGATCCACTAGTACGAAGTTTGAAAATTTTTGGGTCATTACATCATCTCCCCCTTGGGAACATTCGTCCTTGAATGAGCTAGACCACGATTTAAGGAAGTCAATCAAGCAATAAACATTTTCCTCATAACTTATAACAGATCATGCATCATTTTCAAAGCCATTTAAAACTTCATGTCAAAATATCATTCAAATCATTTTCGTGCTCATGTATGCATGCAATGTCATGAAACTCAAGAATTTAACAAATTAGGATCATTAGAAAGGATAGAACCTAGTACCTTAGGCTTGAGTAGATTGGATAAGATAGGGGTATGGCTCCATCATGTACGACTCTGCTTCCCATGTAGCACTCTCCACATGTTGGTTCCTCCAAAGCACCTTAACCGAAGCCACCTTCTTGTTCTGAAGTCGCTTCACTTGCCTATCCAAAATTTCAATCAGTACCTCTGCATAAGTTAAATTCTCCTCAACCATCACACTCTCCAAATGTGTAATTGCCGTAGGGTCACCAACCAATTTCCTCAACATCGAAACATGGAACACCGGATGAATAGAGATCATCTCCAGAGGCAAATCCAACCTATCAGCCACATTGCCAACCCCATCAACAACCTCATATAGTCCGACATACCAAGGGCTCAACTTGCCATATTTACCAAATCGCATGATGCCTTTCATAGAAGATACTTTCACATAAACCCAATCACTTACATGGAATTCGAGATCCCTCTTCCTAACATTTGAATAGGACTTTTGACGACTTTGAGCCATTCTCAACCTCTCCCTAATCAACTTCACCTTTTCTATTGCCTCAACCACCAAATTTGGTCCTACAAATGCTGCCTCACCTATCTCAAACCAATCCACTAGGGATCTACACCTTCTACCATACAAAGCTTCGAACGGAGTCATACCAATCCTAGCATGGAAGCTATTATTATAGGCAAACTCAATAAGCGGTAGATGATCATCCCAATTCCCCTTGAACTCCATCACACAAGCCCTTAACATATCCTCCAAGGTTTGAATTGTCCTCTCGACTTGTCCATCGGTTTCGGGGGTGAAAAGTCGTTCTCAATTTGGCGTTAGTACCAAGTCCCTTTTGAAACGACCTCCAAAAATGAAAAGTAAATTGAGTACCACAATCTGAAATAATAGACCTCGGTACACCATGCAACCTCACCAATTCCCGAATGTACAATTTAGGATACTCCTCAGCACTATAAGTAGTCTTGACCCGTAAGAAGTGAGCTGACTTAGTCATTTGGTCAACAATAACCAATATTGAGTCAAATTATTTACGAGTACGAGGCAACCCAACTATGAAGTCCATATTGACATCCTCCCACTTCCAAGTAGGAATCTCAATATCTTAGGTTAGGTCATCGGGCCTTTGGTGTTCAACCTTCACTTGTTGGCAATTCGGACATTCTGACACAAACTTGGCTATGTCCTTCTTCATACCATTCCACCAATTTAAATCTCTCAAGTCTCGATGCATCTTAGTGGATCCCGGATGAATAGAATATTGGGAATTATGAGCTTCCCTCACGATAACCTTCTTTAGGCCGTCAACATTCAGAACACACAATCTTGGAGCTTCACTTGATCCGAGGCCTTGGTCCAACTCCCCTGGGACTTACTAGATCAATCCATGGAGGACCTTCATGGGGCATGAGCCTTCCCATGACTTGTGGCCTCTCCCGTATGGCCCTTCCTTAGCCACTTTGGCTCTCCCTTTCCAGAACACCTTTGTCCATGGTCAGTCCCACCAAAATGGTCATAACTTCCACATATAAACTCCAATTTGAGTGAAACCAATTACGTTATAAAGATAACTTGAAGAGCTTCATTTTGATATAGCCCACACAGTTCACCTCATGCCAAGAGATATATCTATTCAAAGTCAGTCCTTCTACACGGTTTCATACAAAACTCTCCCAACACGATCCATTGGAATATGACTACTTAAATAGAACTCATGGTCATCACTACATAGCCATAACAAATTCAAAATGGACCTTGATCCACTAGTACAAAGTTTGAAAATTTTTGGGTCGTTACACTTACTAACCCTCTTAATGAATTTTATAGTTCCCTACATACTTGGGGCTCAATTTTTCTTTCTTTCCAAACTAGACCACACCCTTCATGGATGAAACTTTCAAATAAACCCAGTTATTGACATTGACTTCAAGGTTTTTTCTCCTAACATTGGAGTATGGCTTTTTATGCCTTTGAGCTATTTTCAACTTCTCCATTATGAGTTTCACTTTATCCATAGCATCCATGATCAAGTGGGTCCTATCAAAGACATTTCACTAACTTCAAAACACCTAGGTGGAGATCTACATGGTCTACCATATAAGGCCTCAAATAGTGCCATCTTAACACTTGAGTGAAAACTATAGTTGTAGGAAAATTCTATGAGAGGTATACGATCATCACAACGTCTTTATAATTCCAACACACAAACCTATAACATATCTTCAAGTGTTTGAATTGTCCTTTTGGCTTTCCCACTAGTTTTATGATGGAAAATGGTACTCAACTTTACCTTAGTGCCAAGGCCCTTTTGAAATAATTTCCAAAAGTGAGAGGTGAATTGAGCTCCATGATCTGAAATAATAGATAATGAAATCTCATGCAACCTTACCAACTCTCCAATATACAACTTAGCATAGTCTTTGACACTAATGGTTGTTTTGATGGTAGGAAGTGAGCCGACCTTGTCATTCTATCAACTATCACCCAAATAGAGTCAAAATGCCTCTTAGTCTTAGGCAAACCAATCACAAAATCCATATTGATCTCTTCCCACTTCCAAGTGCGGATTTCAATGCCTTGGCCTAGGCCACTCGACCTTTGATGTTCAACCTTAACTTGTTGACAATTGGGACTTTCAGCCATAAACTTTGCTATGTATCTTCATTCTGTTCCACCAATACGCATTCCTTAGGTCTCTATACATCTTAGGGAAACCAGGATAAATAGAATAGAAGTCATTATGAGCTTCTTGCAAAATCAAACTTCTTAACCCACTAACATCTGACACATATAATCTACTTTGGTAACAAAGTACCCCATCTCCCCTTTGTGAGAAGATCTCTACATTACCTTTCTTTACCAGTGTCTTCAATTCAACCAAAACAAGATGAAGAACTTTCTTAGACTTGATATCCACAGTCAAGGAAGACTCAAAACCATTAAATACCATCACACTACCATTGTTGGCATCACTCAATCTTATCTCTAATCTAGCCAATTTATGGGCTTCCTTTTCCAACTCTCTTTTTCATCATCTTCAAGGTGAGACATACTACCCATGATTAAGTATTGGCTACCGCATTAGCCTTACCTGGGAGATACTTCACACTCATGTCATAGTCTTTGAAGAGTTTTTAACAACCTTATTTGTCTTAGGTTAAGGTCCCTTTGAGTGAACACATACTGGAGACTCTTATGATCTGTGAATAAATCAACATGAACCCCATATAAGTAATTATGCCAAATCTTCAATGCAAATACCACAACCACGAACTTAAGATCATTTGTTAGATGGTTCTTTTTGTGTACCTTCAATTGCCTTGAAGCATAGGCAATTACTTTCCCATGTTTCATCAACACACAACCCAAACCAACCCATGAGGCATCATAATATACCACAAATCCCTTGGTACCTACCAACAAGGTCAAGATTAGAGCCAAAATTAACTGATCCTTCAAGGCTTGGAAACTCTTCTTACACTCATCCATCTACAAGAACTTTACTCTCTTTTGAGTCAACCTTGTAAATAGTGATGAAATAGAGGAGAACCCTTCCACAAATCTCCTTTAATAATCAGCTAGACTAAAAAAACTCCTAATATTCTAAGGAGGCAATAGCCTAGGATAATTCTTTACTACTTATGTCTTGTTAGGATCAATTTTAATCCCATCACTCATGAAACTACATTCCGAAGAATGCAACTTTTTTCAACCAAAATTTATATTTGTTAAATTTGGCAAACAACCTCTCATCCCTCAAAGTTTGCAACACCACCCTCAAATGCTCCATGTGCTCTTCTTCACTTCTTCTCTTCACTTCAAGAAGAGACAAAAATATTATCAACAACTACCACAACAAACATATCAAGGTAGGGTTTGAATACCCTATTTATGAGGTCATTAAATATTGTTGGTGCATTGGTCAAACCAAAATACATCACCACAACTCAAAATGACCATACCTTATCCGGTAAGCCATTTTGGGAATGTCACACTCCCTCACCCTTAGTTAATGATACCCAGATCGAAGGTCAATCTTGGAGAAGTGTCTAGCCCTTTGAAATTGGTCAAATAAGTCATCTATTTTTTGGAGTGGATATTTTTTATTTATGGTCACTTTGTTGAGTTGTAGATAAACTGTGAACATTTAGAGCATCCCATTTTTCTTCTTTACAAACAACACCGAAGCACCCCATGGAAAACTACTCAGTCTAATAAAACCCTTCTCTAATAAACCCTTTAATTGCTTCTTTAGTTCCTTTAGATCCACCAGGAACATTTAGTAGGGAGGAATGGAGATAGGTTGATTAATAGGAAAGAGATATATACCAAAGTCTATTTTTCTTTCAGGAGGAACATCAAGTAACTCTTTTAGTAAAGACATCAGGAAACTCATTGAAAATGAGGATCCACGTAAGAGATTGAATTTTGAAAGTGACATCACAAACCCTCACTAGATGATAAATATACCCCTTGGAAATCATCTTATGTATTTTAACATAGGATAAAAACCAACCTCTACAAATCGAATTACTACTCTCCCACTTAAGTGCAAGCTCATTTGGGAATTGAAATTTGACTCTACATATTCGCCAATCTATAGAAGCATAGGAAGTATGTAACTAATCCATCCAAAGTATAACATCAAAATCAACCATGGAAAGCTCTACTAAATCACAAAAGATAACTTTATCCAAAAAAGACATAGAACAACCCTTATAGACTATTTTTGCAATAACCAATTCATCTATGAGATTACAAACCTCGAAAGGCTCAACCAAGACTTCAGAGCATACATGGAATCTATTTTCAAGAAATGGGGTTACAAAAAAGAAGTTGGTTCTCGAATCTATTATGCATATACATCAAAATCATAAACTTTCAACATACTGGTAACAACATCCGGTGTCTCTTCTACATCGACAGGCATGCAAGGCATATAATCAATTGTCCCTTAGAGAACCTTGAGCTTTTCCACCTTGTCCTTACGGACTAGAACTACCACTCTTACACTATCTAGCAATGTGACCGAGCTTGCCACATTTGAAGCATGTATTAGAGTTGGCTAGACATATCCATTTATTTGGTCTTCCATACTTGCAAAATTTGGGGAGGCTTGAGCATTCGAACCTCCTTGTTGCTTGAGGTTGGACCCTTTATCTTTATTGAACCTAAGAGAAAGGTCATTGGTTAACCCTTCACCCATTTACTTTTGGCCACGTTGATACTTGTCATCACCACTAGCTCTTTGGTAGGAGAATCCACCTTTTCAACTCAAGACCTCTTGGACTCCCTAGAATGCTCTCTATAATTCTCCTCCTCAATTTACTCCACATAATTCATGAGGCAGGAAATGTTCATCTCTTTCACAAGCATAGAGGTCTTCCATTCTTTGGATACTAATTTCGACACCTCAAAGATAGACTTGTGCATTGTAGCCCTTGGGTCAGCCACCATGAATGGTGAATATTTGGAGAGCTTGGTGAACTTGAGAGAGTATTCCCTCACACTCATGTGGTCTTGCTTCAAGTTGATGAACTCTTGTACCTTATCTTTCCTTAGCTCCAATAGAAAAAATCTATCCACGAAAGCATCCTTGAATTCTTCCCATTTAACTTGCCATGCTTCCTCACCTCTTTTCTTAACCCATTGAGCATACTAAATATTAGCCAGAACTTTGAGTTGGTAAGCCACAAGCTCGGCCTTCTCTTTCGATGGTACCCCTATGATAGCCTTAATCTTATAAGCTTCATTGATGAACTCTACCGGGTCCTCTTCAACTTTGGAACCATGATACTCGGAAGGGTTTATCCTCATAAAATCCCAAACACTAGTTGTAGAGGTAGGCGTTTGGGTAGGAGGAGCAACCTCCTGGTTGTCTTAATTTGCCAACACATGCTAAAGACGGCTCAAAACTCTGTATGTGTGACTCCCTCCTCTTGTGGCATAGAAGGGGCTTGATCTTCATTCACGTCCTTTTTCAAAGGAGTTCTTCTCCATGGCATGATCTAGAAATGGAAAAGAGAACGTTGATGTATAGGAGAAAATATTAGGCAACTCTAAAGGCACAATATGAATTATGAAGAAGGAAAAGTTTCTTAAATGCCTTATATCCTCTCATTCATGATTGTGGCATACTTCATAACCATGACCAAGACTTTATTCGATATGGTATGTTGGACATCCAAGAAATATTTCAAAATACCATGCTCTGATTCCATGTTTGTCAAGACCCAAGCCTAGGTACTAGTCATAACACGATAAATGAAGGCCTTGAAGTCATCTCACACAAGCCTCTCAATATTCATCAAACATTCATAGGTATTTAATATGATAAAAGTGGAAATTGAAAATGGGGAATGGGACTAAGGGAAACATTCAATCATTAAAATGATGGAAGGACAATAACTGAAGCTTTAAATTATATCATCCAAATAAACCAACTTTATTAAAGACATAGTGAGATAAGATTTATCCAAAGCTCCTCTCAAATATAGAAGTCAAAAAAGAATAACATAGAAAGTAAAATTCTCCATAATACAACCCAAAATAAGTAAATGTCTCAATTATAAATAGCATAAAGGAGGAGGTGTAGTCCCTGAACTAGAGGGATCACCAAAGCTACTAGTGTTGATTGTTAAAAGTTGGACACGTGCCAGTGGAGGAGGAGGAACTTTGGCTCCTACATGGTGATATCATGTAGGAAAAATATGTGTTAATATATTGGAATGTACTAAGTATATCAGATGCAATGCATGCATGAAAATGTAATGCAATCATTCATGAAATTGTAATGCTATCATACATGAAATTGTAATGCCATCATTCAAAACATATAAAATAATATCCAAAGAATAATGCTCAATATAAAGTAAATGATCAATTCATCATATGGAAACACATTCTAAGGTACATAGACATCAAATACATAAATTTGTGAGAGGAGTCCACAACTAATATTTAAGACCATGCGAGCTACTACATAGAGTCCAGCATAATCCCTTGTATATGCACAGGGAATCCACTTGTCAAGTGAAACTCCGTTAACTTATACATGCATATATTAGTTTAACATTACTATTATGGATCCACTAGACTTAGCCTACAAGGACTCCTATGGTGGCACATATGAGAGAAAATGTTGCTTCTAAGTTGTTTTTACCAAACCCTACCTCAATGCCCCATTCGGTGTTAAGTCAACTCCTACGAAATACTTATAACATAGATATATGCATAAACATTTATAATCTTTGAACATACTTTGGCATTATAGGAGTAAATCATTAACTTGGAATCCACTCAAGTGAGAATTTTTCTTTCACATTGAAGGTCCATCGTAAACATCATTAAAAGCCTCATATTATTCATGACATTCATAAACCTTTTTAATATATTTTAATTCCCTTATCATTAGCATCATGTAGGAACTCATCATACACTTAATGGGATCATGAAATCAACTTTAAAAACACATGTTTCAAAAGTATTAAGTAATATCGTTGTGAAACTCATCAATTTAAAACCAAGTCAAAACAACCCACATCATCATTCAAAAACCCTAGACAATCTAATCATGAAATTCAACTTGAAAACTATATAAATTCATTCTAAACCATCACATTGCATCATTAGAGTCAAAATAACTGAAAATATATCATTAGAACATCATTTAATCCATGCTCATGAAACTCATAAATTTTCAATAACTTAAACAAAAGGTAAAAGGAATGTTTGTTGGGCTTTGTGGATGAAAGGGATCCACAAATCAACTAACATATCTAATTGAAGACTTTAAGGAAAGGCTTAAAATTGGGAGAAGAAAACCCTTGGAAACCCTAGCTTAGCCGAATCTAAATCTTGCTTAGCCTTAACATCAACTACCAAGGAAGATTCGGACCCATTTTGCACAAAGATACCACCATTGTCGGATTCAGACAATTTCACCCAACCTAGCCAAACGGTGCACATCCTTTACTACCTTCTTCTTCCCCTCATCTACATGAGCAACACTCCCCATAGAGAGTCTACTAAGGGCATCCGCCACAACATTAGCCTTGTCAGAATGATAAAGCACACTCATGTCATAATCTTTAAGGAGTTCCAACCATCTCCTTTGCCTCAAATTGAGATCTCTTTGAGTGAACACATATTGCAAGTTTTTATGATCGGTGAACACATCCACATGAACTCCATACAAATAATGACGCCAAATTTTCAAAGAAAATACCACCGCCGCTAATTCAAGATCATGAGTTGGATAATTTTGTTCATGCACCTTCAATTGTCGGGAAGTATAGGCTATCACCTTACAAAGTTGCATAAGCACACAACCCAAACCAACACGAGATGCATCATAATAAACCATAAACCCATCTAAACCATTTGGCAAAGTCAAAATCGGAGCCGACGTAAGCCCATCTTTCAAAGTTTGAAAACTTTTCTCACATTCATTAGACCACACAAACTTGACCTTCTTTTGAGTCAACATTGTCAATGGAGATGCTATCGACGAAAACCCCTCAACAAACCTTCTATAGTAACCGGCCAACCCGAGGAAACTACGAATATCCAAAGGGGTTAATGGTCTAGGTCAATCCCTTACCGCCTCGGTTTTCTTAGGGTCAACCTTGATGCCATCACCGGACACCACATGGTCAAGAAAGAAAACTTCACCCAACCAAAACTCACATTTGCTAAACTTAGCATACAATTTCTTTTCCCTCAAAGTTTGAAGAGCCAACCTCAAATGACCTATATGCTCTTGTTCACTACGGGAGTAAATCAAAATGTCATCAATAAACACCACAACAAAACTATCAAGGTAAGGCTTGAACACTTTATTCATAAGATCTATAAACACCGTCGGAGCATTAGTCAACCCAAAAGACATCACAAAAAATTCAAAATGACCATAACGGGTACAAAAATCCATCTTGGGAATATCACATTCCCTCACTTTCAATTCATGATAATTCGAACGAAGATCTATTTTAGAGAAATGAGTAGCCCCTTGAAGTTGGTCAAACAAATAATCAATCCTAGGCAACGGGAACCTATTCTTCACGGTCACCTTATTCAACTGCCTATAATCAATATACATCCAAAGAGTTCCATTCATTTTCCTCACAAACAACACCGGAGCACCCCCAAGGTGAAATGCTAGGCCTAATATACCCCTTTTCCAACAAATCCTTTAATTGGCCTTTCAACTCTTTTAACTCTGCCGGAACCATACGATACGGGGGAATCAAAATGGGTTGAGTCTCCTGGCGAAGGTCTATACCAAAATCCACCTCTCTATCGGGAGGGATGTCGGGCAAATCTTCCGAAAACACATCGGGGAACTCTTTCACCACCGGAACCGATTCAAGTCTAGGGGATTCTTCATCCAAATCCATAACCCGAACTATATGATAAATACATCCTTTCCCAATCATTCTCCGGGCCTTAAGATAGGAAATAAACCTACCCTTCACCATGAAATTTCCACCCTTCCATTCTAACACCGGCTCATTAGATAGTTGAAATATAACCTGCCTAGTTCTACAATCAATAGAAGCATAAGATGCATACAACCAGTCCATCCCAAGTATAACATCAAAATCATACATTTCAAGTTCAACAAGATCACCCATAAATACTTTATGCAAAATCGACATGGGGTAACCTCTATAAAATTTTTGGGCCACAATAGACTCACCCACCGGGGTATACACGGAATAAGGCTCTCTTAAATTTTTGAGACACACACCAAACTTAGTAGCCAACAAATGAGTCACAAAAGATACATTTGCACCAGGATCAAGTAAAGCATATGCATCAAAATTAAAGATTTTTAACATACCCGTGAAGACATCCGGAGCTTTCTCAACTTCTTGGCGGGCATGAAGAGCATAGAACCGGTTATTCCTTGGAGCATCACAAACCGGAGCCTTGGGTGACCCTTGACCACCGGGAGCAACTTGGTCCTTCTTCTCACCCTTTGGGTAATTTGAGATCTTGTGGTCCACGCCACCACACCTATAGCAAGCACCCAAGAACCTCATACAATCACCCACATGGTGCTTTCCACAATGGCCACAAAGATGAAACCGGGGAGCAACCACAACCGATGCCCTAGGATGAAGTTTTCTAGCAAATCTCACATTAGACCCTTGGCCTTGATGGAAACGGCCAAATCCACCAACCTTAGCATCTGGAAACCCAACCTCAATATGGGCCCTCTTTGCCTCACGCACCTTTTTATTCTTTATCTTTTTACCCTCAATTTGATCGGTGTAGGTCATGAGCCTTGAGATGTCCATCTCCTTAATAAGCATCGTCGTACGACACTCTTTCACTACCAAGTTCGATGCACCCGATATGAACTTGTGCATCCTTGCACGGGGATCCGAAACCAATGTGGGAACATACTTAGAGAGTTTGGTGAACTTGAGGGCATAGTTCCTCACGATCATGGAACCTTGACGGAGATAGATAAATTCGGTCATATTTGCTTCCCTAAGCTCAAGTGGGAAGAACCTATCAAGAAAGGCCATTTTAAACTCCTCCCAATCAACTTTCACATCCGCCACCATTTTCAAGAGCCATTGCCCATACCAAACCTGAGCAACATCCTTGAGTTGGTAAACCGCCAACTTTGCCTTTTCTTCCGAGCTAACACCCATAATAGACAAGACCTTGGTGAGCTCATCCACAAATTATTGGGCATCCTCATCGGCCTTAGAACCATAGAATTCTGGAGGATTCATACGAGTGAAGTCCCTCACTCTTGAAGTCGGAGTAGTGATAGGGGTCGGAAAGACGGGCCTAACTTGGTTGGTCACAGATTTTGCCAACATTGAAATGACATTGTGAAATTCGGCATGGATCACTTGTTCCTCAACGGGTGCCCGAGGAGCCATCTCCTTAACTTTCGGAGCCAGACGTTGGAGGGGAGCTCTTCTTGGAGGCATTTTCTGAAAGAACGAAAATACCAAGGTTTAGAGACTTATCAAGATCTCATGGCACGACATAAGGTAGAAATGGAGTGAGATAATTTCTTAGAACGTCATTGTAGCCTCTTGTTCATAAACATGGCGCGCATCACACCCATGAACAAGACTCTAATAGACGCGGCATGTTGGACTCCGAGGACCATTAGAAACCTAGGGCTCTGATACCATCTTTGTCATGACCCGGATAGGGGCCTAGATGTGACATGGCGAAAGAGGACCCAAAGACCCTCAATCAAGAAATCATAGCATCATTACACTCATCATCAGTTCAGAAACGCAGAAGCTAAAAGCGTAACACATAAGCTCCAAGGGATTTGGGACTCAATCTATGGGGACAATATCGGGGATGGGACAATCATGTATTCACATAGCATATAGCAATAATATCTAAGGACAAGAGGGAATAGGATTCTACATGGGGCACACCGGGATTATGAGACTTGTCACATAAGCACATAGTTATTCTCAATACCCCATCATGCAAGTCAATATCATAACAAGAGAACATGATCATGAGACAAGCTAAATAACATCATAT
>JBCEWC010007708.1:0-21043 GCA_038996855.1 Solanum aculeatissimum | reverse complement strand
AAGAGGCTTGTTTGGGGACCTTCGGGTTCTCATTCGCCATGTCACACCTAGGCCCTAGGTTTGGGTCGTGACAATTTTGTTAGGTTGATTCTGTTTGGGGCCATTTTGATTCCCATTAGCATTGTTCGACTCATACTAAATAGGAACTTTACACTACATAGTAGAGGTTATTTTTCCCAGCTGTTGATCATTAGCATTAGGCTACTTTTGACCATTAAGTTGAGCATCCAAATTAGGAGAAATAGGTATAGGAGACTTACCTGCGATTTTCTCCACCCTATTCTTCACACTCAATTCACTGACCTGGGCTACCTGCTTCTTGTTGCTCTCCATAGATTGAGGTTGACACTTGATGGTATCCGGTCCTTTGAGAGTGCCCATCTCTTGTTCTACAACCTTAAGGTCGCAAATGGGAGCTACACTTTGGAAATCATCCAAACTTTGAATCTTACCACATTTGGCAAGGGATAGGAATTTTTTAACTATTGATAGCTCCTCTTCCGATAACTAAACATCAAAAGATTTTGTCGTCCATCCTTCATTGTATTTCTTCGTTAATCGTTTGACTCTCATTTGATTCCTTTATCAAAGTTGCAACCGTGTTTAATTGCAGGTTCGAGGATTCGACGGGAGAGTTTGAGCAGGGCTACTAGCAACTAGAGTTACCTTCTTTGTCATTGTGAAGGTTAACTGGTTCTGGCGGTCTAGAAAGATCAGCCAATGGTACCTCTGCCATGTTGTCGCCGGCTGTACTAGTCGTTGAAGACTGTTGACTGTAAAAAGAGAGAGAAATATTTAAGAACTATTCTGTTACTCTTCTTGTGTCATATATCCTTGATTTTGCATGGTTTTAAGATTCATGTGCATTGTGGCATAAAGTGGACCTCTAGGATGAGAGGATATTGGGCCTAATAAAGTGGATCATCTTTTGTAGCCCAAATAAATAATTTTGGGCTTTTAATTAAATTTATATTTTATTTGACTTAACTAATGAACCCAATTATATTAATCCACAATATTCATTTGGACTAAAATATTTTGAATTTAATATAATTTAAATTATTTTATAGAATTTATATTTTAATAAATTTTATATGGTTACATCCATCCTAATACATAGTGTCCTAGATTCATATTAAAAAAACAAGCTAAAAACAGAATCATATTAACACAGTGTCATATTTTATCAACCGAAATAGTAATTTTTGACTCTATTAAAACAACAAAACTCTCATCAACGTTCATAGTTGATATTGAAGTCATTTGAGAAACGGATATGCAGAAATTAAGAAATCAAAGAAATTGAAGCAACGACTTATATTCAAAAGTTGAAAGTGAAGTGAAATAGAGGAAATTTATCACTAAAGGAATTACCTCTTTTGGAGTAGCTACTGGGACAAACGATCTAAGAAAATGCCTCGCAATACTGGACAAGCACTCCGACAAACAAACAAAAAGAAGCCAAAAAGTTGAGGTTAAACCTTCGTGAGTTTGTTTTAGCGAGAACGTTGTTCTTGCCCTCAATTTTCAACTCCCATCCCCTTTTTAGTAGTCAAGAATAGAGTATTTATAGGTGGAAGATGGGGGTGAAATTGGGGAGAAGAAATAATGTGGGAATTGGGGAAAATTCAAATATAAGACTTGTCAGCCCAAAATCGTACGAATTATTTAAGGATTTTCAGTCGCTTGGACATTTGCTAGGTTGTTGGGTTTGGTGCTTGCTAGTCGAAGAAAAGAGGAAGAGGAAAAGGAGCATGTTGCGCGTGGAATGGAAAGGGGAAAAGGAAAGGGTCGCGTGAGTTGTTGGGAAAATATGTATGAAAAAAATATATGCATGTATTGCAGTGCACATGTGTTGGGAGATGGATTGAAATTAAAGAGAGTGGGTTGGTCTAAGGGCTTTTGGGCTGAAATTTTTGGTCAAAATGGACCTAATTGGGTCCGAAAATATGGGGTAAAAAGGGTGGGGAAATTAATTGGAAATTTGGCCACTAGAGTTATGGTAATGGACAATTAGAAAACGTAAACAAATTGAATCAATCGGTTAATTTGGTTACAAGACGAATTTAATACTAATCAATTTAAAAACTTCTTAAGATAACAAAGTGAATAATTAATTTAACTCTAAAATAATTTATAATTAAACCAAGATAATTGACAAAAAAAAAATATGGAGTGATTATGTTTGGTAACAATTAAATGTGTAATTATATATGTATATAAAAATATATGCAAAATATATTTATATGATTAAAAATAAAGTTCTAACACTAAAAATAACTCAAAAATCTTTCAAAGATAATTAGTTCAAATTTTTAAAAATCGAAGAAGCTCGATAATTAATTTATATTGTGGAGGGTCAAAATTGAGTGTCAACAAGGCTATAAATACATCACAATATAAACATTTAAAAATATATCATAAATCTCATGAAGATTTCATAACTTGAAACTAAGTAGGACAATGAAATTACTAGGGCTTCATGGGTGGAAGGAGCCCACAAATAGAATCCACATGCCTTGATTAGAAGTTTAGGAAAGAAACTTGAGATTGGGGAAGAATACTTTGAAACCCTAGCGTCTTGCCTCCTTGAGTCCTAGGAGTTGAAAGTCTTACGAGAATTTTGGGAAAGATTAGAGTTGGGAGTGAATGGGAGTGTAATGGTAGGGTTGGAGAGTGATATGGGTAGAAATAGATCTTAAATGATGTAGTATTGAACTTAGGATGCAAGGGAAATGTCAAAACTACCCTTCATTAAACCTGTCAAGGCAAGACTATGACCTAGGTCTATAAGTTGTAGACCATTCTATGGCTCATAGTTCGAGGTCTCGTCTTGGATATACTTAAAATTCTTGAAAAATGGTCTCTAAACCTCAATCCACGAACACACTTCTATGATCTGTGATTCAATCTATGGGTCGTAAAGACCCTTTGTAGAACCACCCAATACTTGGAAAATTTCCACATTCCAGGGTCCATACCACGAAGTCAATTCATGATTTGTCAACATAACTACGGCTCGCTCATAGGTTCGTTTAGTGACACTTTTTTAACTTTAAAGACTTGTTTTTGACCCTGCATTTCACGACCATTGTCTACGACTCATAGTTCCTTGTATGAGCCGTAGAAACCCTTCATACATCAGCCCACCTCCCTCCCAGCTCCTAAATTTTACCAAGTCAAATTTTCATCCACGAGGCCTATCTACAACCCATAAAATCAACCACGAGTCATAGATGGGGTCGTACTTACCTGCACCAAAACCCAATTCTGTACTTCCGTTCAAATTTCGACCTTTTAACATGCGAAGCCTTACAATGGTGCACAAGATTGAGATACGAAGATATAGGTCTTTAGATTGATGTTCTAATTAAAGACAGTTAATACGCGATGTACTCTTTTTTTCCTCACAAGGTTTTTCCTATTGGATTTTCTTTATAAGGTTTTTAATGAGGCATTCAAAATGCATATTGTTAGATATGTATATTCTCTTTTCTTCACGAAAATTGTAAGATTTTAATGAGGTACATAATCTATCAGATAGACATTCAAGGGAAAGTGTTATAAATGTATTTGTTTTATAATGAATGTCTATTATGTAGGTTTTTTTGGAGAAAAGTTAAGAACTTTAACTGAGGAACCAAGTCAATCTTCCCCTATAAATAAAAAAAAAATTCTTTATTGTAATACACATCTGAATATTCTTTAAAGGAACAAGAAGTCTTTATTTTTTTTTCCCTACTTTCTTCTTACTTTATATTTTTATAACAGTTTTTGACTAATTAAATATTGATTTGTTAAATAAAAATGCATATATGAGTCATTTATATAACGACAAGAGTATATATGAATCACTTTTTAAATGGTAATGTATCAGGTCCAAGTCATAAATTTTAGAAGTAAATCAAACCTTTTTCCCTACAAACTTACATTTAAAAAATTGCTTTTGATCTCGTACAAACCTCATTCAAAGTGGGTCAAATCTCTTTCGAATTAGCTTTAAATTTTAACAACTTCAAAATGACACCCCCAATGAACCACAACCATCAAATAAATTAAAACTTTCAACAAATTAAAAACTCATTTTGGTATTTTTCAAGCTTTAAGAACACCACCATTGAAGTTTTAAACTTTTCGTTTTAATTCACTCAACAGCGTTTAAATTTGTAATGATAAACAATATTTAAATTTGTAATGTTTATAATTACATATCTACAGATATCTTCACAAAAAATAAAAACCATATCTACTCATAATATTGATAGATTTAAATACAAAAACTATGAAAAACAAAAAAAGAAAAGAAAAATAGGAAGCAGTAGCGGAGTTAACCCGGGGTTTTGGTTGTGTTTAAATAATCTAGAACAAAACTTACGGCAGAGGGGGCCAGCAGCAAGTCGTCCATGATAGCAACTGAAGCAATGAAAAATAAAAACTGGTGATACCTGAAGCGATATCAAACTGAAATAGCGGGTAATGATTTTACACTATCATACAGGTACTTAAATAGGCCAGACGGATATTTTCCCTTCTGCTAAGAAAAACTGTAGTATAGGTTACTTAGAGTGGGGCTGAAATAACCTTATTACTGCAACACAACTAAGAACCTAATATTACAAAGATACAGCATCTATTGACAAATCTCATTCTAAAACTCTGCAGTTTATTTCAGATTTTTTTTCTTTCACGTCCCTATTCCTGCATGAACTTTAGGACATGCGTTATTAGCAACAGTAGTTCCAGGGTCAAACTTTTGCTGTGGAGGTGGAACACTATTGGCAACACCATTACTGAAAGTTTCATGTTGATTTATTTGAATCGGCCATGGCTAAGCCATTGCTGCTCACATTGCTTTGTCTACCTGAATCAGTATCTCGCACCATTGAAGAACATCTTTTTTCTGTATTCAAAATAGACTTGTTTAGTAATACAAAGACATCCCAATAGAAACATAGCAGTACCTCTCGTGAAGTGGGGAGGGGGTAATAAAACTGCAACGGAACAAAGCATAATTTGCAGTTTAAAAGGTCCCCTCTCCCCTGGAACATAATCATAAAAAAAGAATATTGCTGACTAACATGCTATCACATTCCAAGTATATTTTCTAAAAAGTTCTAAGAAATTTCAAGTTTTACGGGCAAGGGTACAGTATAGTAAATTCTTTACAAGTCCAGTGGACCACTCTTGAAGGTCTGGTCTACTGGATCATGTACCAATGAATAAGAATCAACTACTTTTGTAAAGTGAGATTATCATCCTATGGCAGTGCAGCAGCTTGGTAAGCCTTTTGATTCCAGCACTCACAAGACTTGTGCCAGTTTTGTGTGGCTATTTTTCTCATCTAAATTCCAAATTTTCAGCTCTTGGAAACTGATTATGTGCAAACGTTTTTAGACTGGCCAACAACAGAAGATTCAGTTAATGGAATCTTCTTTGGCCTACCTCGCTTTCACAATCATCGGCATGGAGACAGGAATCCATAAATCTCAGTACACAAACTGTATCTTTTTTATTCATATTTCTTTTCTCAAATCCCAAAAGTATATATGTTTCATCAAGTTACATGTGCATGCTTGAAGAAAATAATCATATAGGTAATGGAGTACTAACTAGTTGGGGAAAAGGCTTAAGTGCCCGTTTGGATTGGCTTATTGAGGTGTTTTTAAACCAAAATAACTTTTAAATAGTTTTGAAGTGTTTGGGTAAAGTTAATAAATGTTTATAAACGCTTATTTTTAAGGCAAAATAACAAAATAAGCTAAAACTCGTAAGTTAGAAATCTTAATTTATGGCTTTTGGCTTATAAGTCATAAGCCAAAAGTCAACCCAAACAGGCTCAAAGTATTGTTTTTACAACTTAAGCCTGGTATTTGGCAGGTCTTTTAAGCCTGGTTAGGGATTTATAATATCGGTGCAAGTGAATGTGAGATATACTCTATTTAGTGAAATCCAAGTTTGTCTGTCTTAATATTTGAATGAGCTTCAAATTGAGGCATAGTTGATTGGTTGTTTGATTGAAGCTTTCTTGTTGTATCAATCTGAGGGTGTATTTCGGTTAGTAGGAATTTTATGACTTATTTGACGTTTCATTGATGCAGATACATTTGACCAGTCCTATCAATTGATGAAGCAGAATCAGATTTTCAGACACAAAAAATATAGAAACTTGCCTTTTATTTCTCCTAAAGTGATCAGCTTTTTAAGGCAATCACAAGTCTGTGTCAGCATGATTTTCTCCAACTTGGAGTAGATTTCTGCCCTGCCCTGCCCATGATGCAGTTGGAAAGAAGTATTATAGCTAAGGCTTGTTAGGTCATTAGGGGGAGCAGCAGCTGCAGTAAAAACCGTATCCTGTTCATCACACATGAGAGCTAATGTTCCCGGAGATATTGGCCTTTCTTTTGACATATCAGCACCATCCAATCTAGACTTATCCACCCTGAAACTCTCAGCCTGGATTCCGGTTGAACAATCATGAGGCATGACCTTCTCGATACCTGAGGAAGGATGAGAAGCTTCGCTGTGGCACTTGGCCTGTTTTAATGAAGCATCTTTTTCATCTGAAAGAGTTAATATTCAATTTAAACATCATGTATTGAATATTGGAAATGTCAGCTAAAATCAAGCAAATCACATGGAAAAACGTACGCATACTAGATGCTAAACATCTCCATGGTGAAAAAATGATACTCCCTCCGTTTCAATTCGCTAGTCTGGTTTTGACTTGGTACGGAGTTTAAAAAAGTAAAGAAAACTCTTGAATCTTGTGACCTTAATAAGGTATCATGCAGAAACATAGAGTTGAAGGCTCAATGTGCAAAGCCTGTCTTGTTAAGGAAACAACCCATTTATATTTTTATTACTTCATAAGTGATGTGCCATGTTTGCGAAACTGTCCAATCGGCGCAACCATGGAGGTGAGAGTGATCCTTTCACGAAGCCGATATCTACCTTTAATCAACCAGGTAAAGGTTCAAAAAACATACAAGGGATCTTAGAAGTGTAACATAACATTAGATTGGAAGGAAGGACTAGGGAAAAACTAAAAAAGACGTGACAAATGCTTGCACAATATTTCGTGATTAAAGTAAACCAGAATCTCACCCTCTAAGGGTACTCAAACACTTTCCTTCCCTTTTCGTTCCTTTCCATTCTGCACAATCAATGGACCAAAGAAAAAAAAAATTCCACCTTAATTCACTTAGGGTTTATTTGGAAAGTCACCTGGTACTTGGAATTGGTGTAATTACCAAGGAAGTAATTACCACCCTATGTCCTGTTTGTTTGCCATAATATAATTACAAGTGTGTTGTTTGGTTACACAAGTGTAATTACA
Organism: Solanum aculeatissimum; assembly: GCA_038996855.1. Taxonomy (NCBI): domain Eukaryota; kingdom Viridiplantae; phylum Streptophyta; class Magnoliopsida; order Solanales; family Solanaceae; genus Solanum; species Solanum aculeatissimum. The sequence continues at coordinate 13,707 of JBCEWC010007708.1, read as the reverse complement.
TGGTTATATTAAATTTTTAAAACAAAAGTTAATTATCTAAAATTAAAAATTTATATTAGACAAATAAGAATATTTTAATAACATTAAATTAAATATTTAAGAGATATATTGTCTTTTGAAAATATATTAATTAGTAAATATATGTTCTTAACTAATATTTGTAAAAAGATTAATTTATATTTTTCAAATTAGTATATTTTAATTAAATTAATCATAAAATTTATATTTTTCAAATTAGTATATTTTAATTAAATTAATCATAAAAACTAAAAATACAAGTTTTATATGAACATATGAAATACAATGTTTGACAAAAATATAAATATTATAAATATAATGTCACGGCAAGATTATTAAAATATTTGACAAAAAGATAATCTATCAAATCTAACTAAAAAATGAATGGCTTGTAACGTAAAATATCAAATCATATACTACCAACATAAATGAAATTAACAATACAACATAAGTTATAAATTCAAAATAAAAATTTTAACATAATACTCTTATGTCAAATTTCAACATAACGTACATAAATATGATTTAAAGAAAAACGTATGAATTCAACTTTAATTTAAAAATTAGAATAATAATAAATTATACTAATGATAACATAAATATAGAATAAATAAATAAAGCAAACAATTGCATAGAATCACATGAAGTAAAGGTTGAGAACGAGAATGAAATGAAAAATAAATATTATAAAATATATATATTTTTTTAAATATTAAAATAATAAAAATAAAAAGAATTTAAAATTATAAAAATAAATTAAAACAAAAAATAAATTAAAACAAAAAATAAAAAAAGAAAGAAATTAAAAAGTAATCAGCTTGTAAGTACATCATGTAATTACTTGCAATTCACAACCTCCCCCTGTAAATTAGATAGTGTAATTACACCCAATTACCTATTGACCAAGTAATTACTTGTCCAACCAAACAGGTCAGACCATATGATTACACCAAATTCAATTACCAGGGTGGTTGTCCAAACAAGCCCTTATTGTATTTCATCATTTTGGTGTAACCAACATGGATTGTGGTACGGTGATAGGACTGTTTGCTTCACCCTAAACCAGAGGTCTTGGGTTCGAGCCACGGATGGAGAAAATCTTGTTGGGAATACCATACCTGAATGAACCCTTCAATGCGTGATTCAGATTTAGTCAAAGCTCTGATATGGGCTCTGGACACCGAGTGGGAAACAAAAAAAATGGATCATTTTCCCGTAGAGAAGTTTTAGAAAATTTTATTCTAAAATGGTTGTAACAAATAATTGACCTGGATTTGTTCCGTACTAGTTGGCGAACCCATTATTCCAAATCTCCATTTAAGCCTCTAACTCGACATTGTCCTTAATTAAAATGTTGCCATAGATCTTCTATACTCATATGAAACAAGCTAACTACGGTCTACAAACCAACTGGTATATAACAAATTGATGAGAAGTACCAACTGGTATATAACAAATTGATGAGAAGTTCAACTAAATGCCCTTTATTTTGCCTTAGTGATAAAATCCTTTTCTTTTCATCAGGGATTCCAAACTAGATTTACAGCAACATTTGTATAGGCATTTAGTTGAACTTCTCAGTTGAGATTGTAAAGGCATTTAGATTCCAAACTAATTTATAGAGTTTACAATCTCAACTGAAGTAGGCCATCCATACAACTAATGGATGAGTTGACACGGTCATTCATCAGTAAGGCAAAAAGAAAAAGGCTCAGTACAAATCCTTGATGAAATCCCATCTCAACAGAGAAATACTCTGAGTCTCCTCCTGACAAGATTTTTGTTGAATGTCTCTCAAAATGAGAGTCTTTCCATTATATAGAGAGTATACACAATACACATCCCTAAAAATTTGTTTTCCTATTCCTAAAGATCAGCTACTTAATCCCTTTAAATCCCTCCAAATCTGCTATGCTATCCCACCAAATCTTCTATGCTATCATAATATTTATCTATATAATTACTATAACAAATCTCTATAATTACACTTATTTACAACATTAATGTATACAATCATTCACCATTAATTCATGTTTTGTGAGTTGTCCATCATGCTAACATCCCCCCTCAAATTGATGTTGGTGGATCAAGAAGCATCAATTTGCCTACTAGAAACTGATGACGTTGTTGTGCCATGGATTTTCTAAACGCATCAGCAATTTGAAGATCATTGGACACATGTGGAAGAGTAATGACTCATTTATCTACAGCTTATCGTATATAATAACAATCTACTTCGATGTGTTTGGTCCTCTCATGATAAACTGGATTAGTAGCAATCTGAACAGTACTAGTATTGCCAGCGTGGAGAGGAGTAGGCTGAGTTTGAGGAAATCCAATCTCAGCAAGTAATCCACGAAGCCAAACAACCTCCGAGCAAGCAGTAGACATGGATCAATATTCAGCCTCTGTTGAAGATTTTGACACACGATCTTGCTTCTTACTCTTCCAAGATATCAATGAATCTCCAAGAAACATGCACCAACCAGTGACTGAACGAAGAGTATCAAAGCATCCCGCCCAACCAGAATCACTAAAAGTAGCAAGACGAATAGGAGAACCACTAGGAAAGAACAATCCACGAGTAGATGTTCCTAGAAGATACCGAATGATGCGACGAACAACCACCAAGTGGAGATGTCGGGGAGCTTGCATAAATTGACTAACTTGTTGAATTGCAAAAGAGATATTTGGTCGAGTGATAGTAAGATAATTTAGACTCCCAACTAATTGTCGAAATATAGTTGGATTAGGAAGAAGATCGCCTTCCTCACGACGATACTTCACATTTAACTCTAATGGAGTATCTACCGAGGAATCTTGAAGGTCAGCCAAAGAAATCAAATCTTAGAGTATATTTGTGTTGGTATAAAAACACACCTGATGCATCATTATGAACTTCCAAACCTAAGAATTTTTTTTAAGAATACCAAGATCTTTCATATGAAAAGAATCTTTAAGTTGTTGTTAGAGGCTAGTGATTAATGAAGAATCAGTTCCTGTAATTATCATATCATCTACATACACCAAAAGAAGAACACAACCTGTAAATCTTTTTCGAAGAAATAGAGATGAGTCATATTTGCTCTGTTCAAAAGAAAACTATAGCAAAGTAGATCGAAACTTGTCAAACTAAGCTCTAGGAGCTTGTTTTAATCCATACAAAGACCGCTTCAACTTGCATACATCTGATGTAGGTGATGAGAACAAACCACGTGGAGGTTTCATATAAATATCTTCTTTAAGATCACCATGGAGAAAAGCATTTTTGACATCCATTTGATAAAGAGGCCAATTTTGTGATTCAGCAATGGCAATAATAGTTCGCACCGTAGTCATTTTTGCTACGGGTGCAAAAATCTCCTCATAGTCCACACCATACTCCTGTTTGTTACCAAGAACACCCAATCAAGCTTTGTACCTATCAAGAGTTCCATCAGAATGAAGTTTAATAGAATAGACTCATTTACATCCAATTGGGTAGACATTTGAAGGACATGAAACAATGTCCCATGTGTTATTTTCTTTAAGAGTCAAAAGTTGTTCTTCCATTGCTTTCTGCCAACGTTCATGCTTGGAAGTTTGTGAGTAACAAGTTGGAACAGAAATGTTGGATAAAGTAGAGGAAAAGTCAAACCAATTGGGAGTACGAGATACTCGAGTAGATTGCTGAGTAGGCTCAACAGGATCAGATCTGGAAGAATTCTCAAATTCTAGTTGTGGTGATGTTTCAGGTGGCTGATCAATTCCGGAATGGGGTAAAGTTAGCCGACGTCGCTCATACATAAATCTAGGTTTGAACCTCTTAAAAGAAGATAATAAATCGTCAAAATTAGGAAGTAGAGGAGAAACAGAAGATGATTCAACATGAGTAGGAAAGAAATACTGATTCTCGAACAAAACAACATTTCTAGAAACCCAAAATTTGTCAGAAAATGGATCATAGCAAATAAAACCTTTATGTTAAGTACTATAACCCATAAAAGCACATTTAGTTGACTGTACATAAAGTTTATTGTGCTGAAAAGGAGAACAAACACAACCAAATGTATGAAAATTATTATAGTTAGGATTGTGGTGATAAAGACAAAAATATAGAGACTCAAAATATAGCACTTTAGATGGCAGCCTATTCATTAAATAGACAGCAATAGACAAAGCTTCCATCCAGTATTTAGATGGGACAGATGACTCAATCAATAAAGTACGAGTGGCATCTAGAAGATGGCGATTTTTACGCTCAGCAACTCCAATTTGTTGTGGCTTATATAGGGAAGAGTGTTGTGAGACAATTCCTTTCTCAAAAAAGAAATTTTTTAATTCATAAGACATATATTCTCCACCAGAATCAGATCTTAATAATTTGATGCACGTAAAAAATTGAGTCTCAATGTAAGCCAAAAAAGTCTTGAAGATGAAAAATGCCTCAGATTTGGATCGAAGAAATATACCCATGTAAACCGACTATAATCATCTATAAATGTCACAAAGTATTTGAAATGAGCATGAGAAACAATTGGTGAAATACCCCAAACATCACTATGAATGATATCAAAACACTTTGTAGCATGACTACCAAAATTAGGAAAAGGAAGAGTTTTACTTTTGCCTAATTTACAAACAGAACAATCAATGGATGCAATTGAAAGTTGATATTTATTTTCCAACAAATCAGAATTTGATAAATAAGACAAGACAATAGAATTTGGATATCCTAGACGCTTATGCCAAATCTCAGTCTTACTAGCAGTAGAAGCACAAGCAAAAATAGAACAGGATGAATGGAAAAGTGTATAGGAAACAATCGTCCAACTTTAGGCCCCTTCGCGATTATCGTCCCCGACACCTAATCCTGCACAAGGCAACCATTACAAGAAAAATTCACATCACAATTGTTACCTACCAATCGTCCAACTAAAATATGACTAGTTGAGAGCTTTGGTGAAACAAAAACATCCTTGAAAGTTGGAGTAATGTCCCCAACCTTGGTAATGGGTAAATTACTACCATTGGCAATCTATATTTGTGATGAACCTTGATACTTACTGTGAGAAATATTGGGGAAAAATATTATTGAATTGTTTTCCTACATTACTACATAAAGACCCCATTTATAGATACTACAATATAATCCAATTCCAACAAGGAAACAACATACTACATCTATTCCAATTCTAAATAGGACTACATATTCCTATTCTAACACTCCCCCTCAAGCTGGTGCATACAAATTATAAGCACTTGTTACAGATATAATTAATACGAGGGCCAGTGAGGAACTTGGTGAAGACATCTGCAAGTTGATCAATTGACTTCACAAACTTTGTAACAATATCTCTTGAGAGTATCTTTTCTCTGACAAAGTGACGATATCTCAATGTGCTTGGTCCTTTCATGAACACTGAATTTGATGCAATATGAAGGGCCGCTTGATTATCACACACAAGTTCCATCTGATCAACTTCGCCAAACTTTAGCTCACTCAATAACTGTTTGACCCAAATAAGCTCGCAAGTTGCTACAACCATTGCTCGATATCCTGCCTTTGCACTTAACCGAGCAACCACACATCGTTTCTTGCTCTTCCACGACACCAAATTACCTCCTACTAATACATAATATCCAGATGCAAACCGTCTATCAGAGGGTGATCTTGCCCAATCGGCATCTGTATACCCCGTGATATGCTTATGGACTCGATCTTCGAAGAGCAGTCCTTTTTCGAGCGCAGACTTTATATATCGCAGAATACGAACAATTACATCCCAATGACTATCACAAAGAGAAGTCATAAACTGACTTGCAACATTTACAGGGAACAAAATGTCAGGTCTAGTCACTGTGAAATAATTGAACTTTCCCACCAACTGTCTATACCTTTCAGGATTACTGAGTGGCTCCCTCGTCCTGGAAGCAATTTAACATTCGGATCCATAGGAGTGTCAATTGGTCTACATCCCATCATCCCTATCTCCTCAAGAATGTCTAAGGCATACTGGCGTTGAGAAATAACAATACCTGATCTAGACTGAGCAACCTCAATACCTAGAAAATACTTTAATCTGCCAAGGTCTTTAGTCTGAAAATGTTTAAAGAGATGTTGCTTCAAACTAGTAATACAATTTTTATCATTGCCAGCGATAACAATATCATTGACATAAACAATCAAATAAATACATAAATTTGGTGTAGAATGCCAATAAAATACAGAGTGATCAGCTTCACTACGAGTCATGTCGAACTCCAGAATTACTATGTTGAGCGTTCCAAATCAGGCTCGAGGAGACTGTTTCAGACCATAGAGTGACTTGCGCAATCCACATACAAGTCTACTAGACTCCTCCTGAGCAACAAAATCAGGTGGTTGCTCCATATAAACTTCTTCTGCAAGATCACCATGTAGAAAAGCATTCTTAACATCTAATTGATAAAGGGGCCAATGACGAACGGCAGCCATAGATAGTAAAATACGGACATATGTCATTTTAGCCACGGGAGCGAATGTATCACTAAAATCTAGTCCAAATATCTAAGTATATCCTTTGACAACAAGGCGAGCCTTAAGTTGATCAACCTGACCATCTGGACCAACTTTTACTGCATAAATCCAACAGCAGCAGATTTACCTGCAGGAAGGGGGACAAGTTCCCAAATACCACTCGTATGTAAAGCAAACATCTCATCAATCATAGCCTGCTTCCAACTCGAATGAGAAATTGCTTCACCTGTAGTCTTAGGAATGGAAATAGAGGATAAAGACGATACAAATGCATAATAGGATGATGTGAGATGATGATAACTCCAGAAAATATAATGTGGGTTAGCATTTCGAGTGGACCATATACCTTTTTGAAGTGTACCCGGTTAGCTAGCAGCAAGCAAGTCCCGCAGTAGGAGCACGGTCTGGCGCATGACATAAATCATCTAAAACTGGTGCTGGACCTGGACGACAATGACACGTCAAAAGAGGTTTGTTGGGTTTTGTCAGAGGTGGCACTACAATTGGAGATTCCTCAAAAGTCGGTACAGGTAGGACCTAAGGTAGAGGTAAGACCTCAGAGATATCAGAACGATCAGGTGATGTATAGTAAGGTTGAGATTCAAAGAATGTGACATCAGCGGATATAAGATATCAATTAAGATCGGGGAAATAACAATGATACCCTTTTTTAACTCGAGAGTAACCAAGAAAGACACATTTGAGAGCACGAGGGGCTAATTTGTCTTTTCCTGGAGCTAAGTTATGAACAAAGCATGTGCTCCCAAAGACACGAGGAGGTATAGAACGGAGATGTGACAAAGGAAACAGTATGGAATGTGGAACTTGATTCTGAATAGAAGATGAAGACATTCTATTAATTAAATAACAAGATGCAAGGACAACATCACCCCAAAAACGCAACGGAACATGGGACTCAATTAGAAGAGTGTGAGCAGTTTCAATAAGATGCCTATTCTTTCGTTCTGCTACACCATTCTGCTGAGGGGTGCACGGACAAGATGTGTGGGTGAATAATTCCTTGGTGAGTCACAAACTCCTGAAATTGAGAGAACATGTATTCTAACGCATTATCACTACAAAGAGTCCGAATGGAAAAACCAAACTGATTTTGTATTTCAGCAAAAAAATTTTAAATATAGAAAATAACTCCAAACAATCTTTCATTAAGAAAACCTAAGTACATCTTGAATAATCATCAACGAAACTAACAAAATAACGAAATCCTAAGGTTGAACTAACTCGACTAGGACCCTAAATATCATAATGAACTAAAGAAAAAATAGACTCGGAGCAACCCTCAGTACTACGTGAAAATGTAGCACAAGTGTGTTTGCCAAGTTGACACGACTCACAATCTAATGAGGATAAACTAGACAAACTAGGCACCATCTTTTGCAGTTTAGATAGACTAGGATGTCCCAAACGTTTGTGAATTAGGTTTGGAGGATCTGCGACGGAGCATGCTATGAAGGAATTTGAAGAGGTAAGATACTAAAGGCCTTGTGATTCATGTCCTGTGTCAATCATTTGTCCCGTACTGCGATCCCGCATAAGAAAACAATCATCAAAAAATAAATGTCACAATGTAAGTCCCGCGTCAACCGACTAACAGATGTCAAATTAAAAGGAGAACCAGGAACATAAAGAATAGAATCTAAGGTGACAGAAGGTAAGGGTTGGGCTTTTCCAATCTCTTTTGATTTTGTTTGGATCTCATTGGCTAAAGTAATAGTAGGAAGAGATTGTGAGTAAATAATGTCAGACAAAAGTGATTTGTTACCAGAAATATGATCAGAAGTGTCTGAGTCCATAATCCAAGATCCAATACTAGACTATGAAACACAAGTAAAAGAATTACCCACAACAGGAAAAGTAGGTTGAGGAATCGATGTTGCTTGTGGAGACAGTTGCTTACTTGCTCGATACTGAAGGTACTCATCATATTCGGTCTAAGCAATATGAGCACTATTGGATGACCGATCAGGTGGAGCAACAAGTGCTACTTGTGTTTGCTTAGTTGCGTGATTTCGAAGGAATTCGTTATATATTCCTTGATAACAATAGGATCATAACTGGGTCGTAGACCATGCAAAGTATAACATATGTCGCAAGTGTGTCCAGACTTGTGACAATAACTACACTTAAAGCGACAGAACAACTTCCTCCTCGTCGGTTCTCCATAGTAAATGGACATTTATCAATAGTTTGAGAAGCAAGGATAGAAGAGTCAATGGTGGGTGATGAAACTACTTTATGACTGGGAGGCGCAGCAAGACGAAGTAAACGAGAGAATAATTCATCCATTGTAGGGATGGTAGGACTAGCTAAGATCTGATCACGTACAGAGTCATGATCAACAGGAAGTCCAGCAAGTGTGAGGACTAAAAACAATGTTTGTCTGTGCTTTTGTTGTGTTGTCACGTTCGCAGTGACTGGCATCAACGTTTCAAGTTCCTTCATGACTGTCTGCACTTGTCCCAAGTATGTAGACATATCGGATTCATGTTTCTTTAAGTTGGTCATTTGAGATACCACATCATAAAATCGAGATATATCATTAATATATAAAGCACGAGCCTTTTCCCAAACTAAATAACATATTTGGAACGAGCGAAGCAAGGGAATTAACTTGGAATCAATAGATCGCCATAGGAGACTACACAATTAAGCATCAACCTTTTCCCATTGTGTTTTGGTTGTTGTAGATTCCTCAGTAGCCTTTTCCTTTTCATCTACCACACCAGCATTGATTGTTAAGTGGTCGTGAACACCTTGACCTTTGCACCATAATTCAACCGAGGAAGCCCATGCTAAGTAGTTGAAACTATCCATTAATGGTTCTGAAGTGATCATAGGATTAGAACTTTCTATTCTTGAACGTTTGGAGCCAAACAAATCGATCCCAAAGTACATCTTTTGAAAATAATAAAAAATTTATCAAAAAAATAAGAAATATATGTGGTCTGCCTCGAAATGCAGAGGCGACCTCACTGAGGGGAAAAAGTTCAAAAAATCTAGCAGAAAAATAGCCTGGAAGACTAAAAAAGTCGCTGGAACCCTAATCTAGCAATCAAATATGGATAAAAGGGCTGAGTTGTGGTTGGAATCACTGTGCAACCCCAGTAGAAGAAAAAGATCGAAAAAAGGGTCACCGGAGAGCCCTCACGAAGGGTCACCGGAGAGCCCTCACGCGCCGGGCGCGTGAAGTGGATCTTGCCAAAAAACAGCCGCTTCCGACGACGCGTGAGGGAGCGTGACGAGGAGTTTTCCAGTGGGTCTGGCTGGGCTGTGGTCGTCAGGGCTTCCCAAGCCTAGTGGTGGTGTTGGTTTTCGCACAACACCCACAGAAATAAAGATCACACAAACCAGCCACCGGAATAGTTCTTTTTTTTCTCACAGACACTCTGATAACATGTTAGAAATATTGAGAAAAAATATAATCCAATTCCAACTAGGAAACAACATACTATTCCTATTCCAATTCTAAATAGGACTACATATTCCTATTCCTATTTTAACACTTACGAACATTTTTTAGTATGCTCGTTGAGTTGGTCATATGATTGGAAACACCTGAATAAAACAACATACCCAATGGAATCTTGCAAGTGGGGTCTGAGGAGAGTGAAAATGTACGCAGACCTTACCACTACCTCATAGAGGTAGAGAGGTTGTTTCCAAGAAACCCTTGTCTCAAAATCCATAAGCAGAACAAACCAAAAATTAGATGTAGCATCATTACCTTGTGGTCCCACTGTTGAAAGGGCTAACACAATCATTTGTTGTACCATTTCAGGAGTAAGAACTTGTCCTGAAGATGAGTCATCAATGGTGGAACCATTTATCCCAGCTTGAAAGGCATTGACCTTACGATTTTGAGGGCGCATGGGACACTCTTTGATAATATGTCATTGTTGTTTACAGTAATTATAGAACTTCTTGCCACAATTACTAGCAATATGACCATATTCCTTGCAACTGTAACATTGAGTTCTAGTCATATCCTTGCTCTTTCCTTTACCTTGAGCAGCAAATGCAACGACGACATCATTTTCTTTCTTGAAAGCATTTTGTGTAATTAGACGTTGCTCTTCACAAATCAATTCCCTGAAACAAACATCCAAAGAAGGAGACGGTTCATGATTCATCAAGCTGGAGCGAACACTCTCAAAGTCGGAGCGTAATTTCATCAAAAATTGATCCCGCTTGCTTTGCTCATGAACTACTTGAATCACGAAGAGAGATTCAACATGTATTTTTCCATAGACGATATTTGTAAATTCAGCACACAAGTTCTGAAATCCAGAAAAATAATCCCGAACAGAAAGATATCCTTGAGAGTAATTAGCAATATCATACTCTTAACTGAAAGCGTCTTGCGCTATTATCTTGGTTGTATACCTTTTGTAAATAATCCCACATGACCTTAGCTATCTTGTATGGTCTGAGATTAAGAACAATAAGAGGGTCAACTGATCTTAAAATCCATGTCATCACCCGAGCATCTTTAATCTTCCATTCACTTAAGTTTGTAGAATCAGTAGGAGCAGGATCGCTTCCATCTATATGGCCCCATAATTCTTTTCCAGTGACAAATAACTGAAATTGAAATTCCCAAGAAGAAAAAAATTTCCCGGTGAAATGAACACTAAAATATTTAAAGTGATGTGAATTCATGCTTTTAAATAGCTATGAAAATGAGAAAGACTCAAGAAAATAACTAGAGTGACAAGAACAAAAGTCCTATGTGTTAGGACTGGTTGTCGACAAATAGTCAACAACAAACCAAGATTTCAAAAAGAATTTAAAAGAAACCACGAAAGTACTCTATGAAACAAGATAGTCAAGAGAAAGCTTTGATACCATGACAAGATTTTTGTCTTTCCATTATATAGAGAGTATACACAATACACATCCCTAAAGATCTGTTTTCCTATCCCTAAAGATCAGCTACTCAATCCCTGTAAATCTGCTATGCTATCCCACCGAATCTTCTATGCTATCCCACCGAATCTTCTATGCTATCATAATATTTATCTATAGAATTACTATAACAAATCTCTATAATAACATTTATTTACAACATTAATGTATACAATCATTCACCATTAATTCATGATTTATGAGTTGTCCATCATGCTAACACCTCCAACCATTTTTACCCGAGTTTTGGCTCCGTCATACATGTCTTTTATCGCTCTAATATACACCATTGGAACACCTTTCGACACTAGACACCTCCATTGGACATCACTCAAAACTTTGTCATAGGTCATTTTTTCTTTCCCTATATTTCTCCACTAGTTTTCGAACAAGGTGAATTACTTCAGTAGTCGATCGCCCCGGCATGAATCCGAACTGATTCTCTGAAATAGACACTCCTCTCCTCACCCTCATCTCTACCACTATCTCTCAGACCTTCATAGTGTGGCTTAGCAACTTGATACCCCTGTAATTGTTACAGTTTTGAACATTACCCTTGTTCTTGTACAATGAAACCATTGCACTTCTCCTCTACTCATCGAGCATCTTAGCAGTCTTCAGAATAACATTAAACAACCTAGTCAACTACTCCATACCATCCTTATCCATGCTCTTCTAGAAATCCACTGGAATTGCATCAGGTCCGATCGCTCTTCCTCTACTCATCCTACTTATAGCGCGTCTAACCTCCTCAACCCTGAAATGCCTGCAGTAGCCAAAATCTTGATAACTATCAGAGTGCACCAAATCATCCAGCTCAATATCTTTGTCCCCTTTTTCATTTAAGAGTTTGTGAAAGTGAGTTTGCCACCTTTACTTGATGGAAGTCTCATCCACCAACACCTCACCATCCTCATCCTTGACGCACTTCACTTGATCTAAGTCACGAGCTTTTCTCTCTCTCTTTCGTGAGCCTATACAATCTCGTCCCCGCCATTTTCTCCTAGCTCAACATACAAACGTTCAAATGTTGTTTTCTTAGCACTAGTGACCACTTTCTTTGCGACAAAGCATCAAATTTGTTAGCACTAGTGACCACGTTCAAATTTGTCCTTTAACTCTTCTGACAAAGCTTAAAGGTTTCCTGTCAAGGTTTTTGAAAAGCAAATATCACTCTCATGACAGGATGAAATGGCGGTTCATTCACCACTTAAAGGTAGTTAAAGGTACTCGACAACTCTCTAATATCAGAGATGCTATGTGACAGTATGTGAACCTATTGGGTACAATGAAGCCAAGAATGATGATTTTTTGGGTGACTGCAATGAAAGAGAAGTTGTTTTTGATTGAGAAGAACATGACTTGGGAGCTTGTTGATCAACCTGAAGACAGAAAGATAATTGGGTTAAAATGGATCTTTAAAACAAAGCTAAATGTTGATGGTTCAATGAACAAGCATAACGCAAGACTTGTGGTTAAAGTATATGCTCAACTTTTCGGTGTAGATTATTTTGATACATTTGCACAGTGGCTAGGCTGACACAATTAGGTTACTTCTTACTCTTGCTACACAATTGGGCTGGAAAGTTTACTAGATGGATCTCAAATCGACATTTCGTAAATTGTTTTCTTCAGAAGAAATTTATGTTGAGCACCCGAGGGCTTTGTGATGAAAGGAAATGAGGACAAAGTTTATAGGATAAGAAAGGCACTTTATGGATTTAAACAGGCACCAAGGTCCTGGTATGGTCAAATAGATGATCATTTTCTTGACTTAGGGTTTGAAAAGAGTATTAGAATATACTCTTTATGTTAAACATAACAGCATTGATATTCTTGGTGTCTATATATGTGGATAATATACTAGTTACAGGAACCAGGCATATCGAGGATTTCAAGCAAGATAGGATGCAAGCCTTCGAGAGGATTGATGTTGGTCTAATGTCCTATTTTAGATTTCAGACTCTTGTAATACTAGGATAAAACTCTTAATCCCTTTCCCCTTGTAACTACTCTATTACAAGAGTTCAAGGCAATAACTCTACCGGGCTCTAACTCAGCCACTAACTCTAATTTTTACAAACTCAAAAAGATAACAATACATACGTAAAACACCTACACAAGCTTCTCATAAAGGAGTAGGTTTAAAATGTTAGTAAGTGTAACACCCCGTATTTTTCACATGCAAGTACTATTTATATAACACTTGATGCAGCCTTGCGATGTTGGTGGTGGACTAAGTTTTTCCTATGAATGGGGGGTAA